>OY992530.1:299918069-300115382 GCA_963921185.1 Dasysyrphus tricinctus
GTTTAAATTTGAACAAGAAGTGATTTAAAAATATTTTTAATTATTATTACTGCCTTTGTTCCAATAAATAATAAAATAAATATAATAAGTAAATGAACCTCAAATCTTTTGAACGTCAAAATCACGAATTGATTTTTTGTTGTGTGTAATCACGAAGGTAAGTACCTGTCAAAAAGACGAAAGATGAAACGAACGAAAAAACAAATCGTATAATCAGGCTCATAGATGATAGACGCTGTTTAGATTGGGAAGGCTGAGACCGGTCTCGCGGTGGTTTCTGGACCAGAGAAGTGGGGGGTCAGGGATGTCGTGAGGCATGAAGAGAATATAAACATCTGACTCATGAGTCTCATTTGTTGTTATTTCAATGCGCAAAACATTGAAGTTGTTGTTGTTTCTATGTGTTTTCAGGCGCCTCAAATTTCTAATGTAGACACAATGAGACTCACGAGTCCTGACTCAATTTTCTCAGTCTAAACAGGCAGTAGGTATGGGTGTGTTCCTCTTTTGACGATACGGAAAGCTACTTTTCATTGGTTTGACATTAGCTTCCTAGGAGCACTGAAGTAGCCGGAAGAAAAGAAGCGAATACAGCGACAAATAGGTACGTTTCGATTAGTTGCGTTCACTTTTGCTTTCGGAAGTGAGGTGCACTCACTCGTAGTTCTTTGTCGATTGGGAGAAAGTATAGAATTTTTCCAATGAATGAATTTTCCCGAGTAAAATTTGAGCCATGAATGAGTTGGGTTTCCTAAATTTGTAAGCAACAAATGTTAATACTCTATACAGCTCGCAACTTATAAACTTTCGTTTAAAACGCCCAATTGTATTGTCTGATTGCTTAACTGTTTGACAGATATTCTTCTTTCAATAAAATTAAATAAATTAAACCGATGGAAAAAACGGTTTTTCTATCAATCTTTTCCACCCTGACCAATATCATCTACCTTTAACATAAGTTAATTTCTTCTTCTTGGTGTCCTAAATATTATTGAGGTAGATATCCTTGCGGTGACAGTCTTGATTAAACATTTAGAGCAAACAACTTAATTCCTCAATCAAGCTACACCGGCTACCACCCTTGTCATCTTGTTTTGTTAAAAGATTTTAAAAACACAACAAAACATCAACCTGTTACAAAATCTCTATGCCTTCATCTCAGCCCCCGATTCAAAATATACCCACTTAATCCTTTTCAAAACCTGATTATAATCAAACATTAATTATCCCATCGGTTTTTCTAAGCCCTTCACCCCAAACAAAAACATAGAATTAAATAAAAAGTCATGGGGTTATAAATTATATTTGGTCCTTTTAACCATCCACAAGATTTTTTAATGCTAATTTTAGGCGCCAACCTTTAAGATTTAAGAATATTCGTGTAATTTTGTCCGGAGGGGTAAGTAGAGTGTTGCAAAAGCAGACTTATTTTTTATTTATTTTTCTGCTTAAAAAAATTAAAGTCTATAGGTACCATGTACCTATCAGCAGGTATTCCGATGTTATCCTTGTTTATTGACTCAAGGTTCGTATTCTGTATGCCTTTATACTAACAGAAAGTACATAAGAGTATTTTTTTAATGTAATCCCGTAGTATAGGGTAAATCAAGTAATCATCAGCATTTAAATGATATTTGCTACGATTTTTTCTTTTCTAATTTCTGGGCGGATATACCAGCCAACTGTGTAAACGCCTAATTTTGTGGCATTTTAAAATCCAAAATACGGTTTTAATTCCTGAACACGTGAAGAGATTCAAACATTTTTTGCGATTTGTGATGGTGAGCGGGGAAACTGCAGAAGAGGGAGGGGGATATAATAATTTAAAATATTTGAAAATATTCGGTGAAGAAAATTGACGTTTTCTTTTGTGTTCCTTCTCCTATCCAATTCAACCAATCAGATCGTGTCTTCCATTATGAAACTACGAAAAACACAAAGAGAAAAACTAAATCTGTGGAATAATTTTCTTCACATATGAACACTTTCGTTTATCACGTGTAAGAAAGAACTTAGAGATTGATATGTTATGTAAAGGGTTTTCCAATAACAACGGGTCGATGTTGAAATGGGATACATAAAAGAATCTAAATGTGATGTATTTTTTGAAAGACCCGCATGTATGGCATTATTATATTGGCATAAGACACTGATCTCTATAATACACTGGATAGTGTATTCCCTACAGAGTATAACAGTTTTTCTGATTCCAATTGAAGATGACATTAGGTGTACCAGCGCACCTTTTGACGTCTATTGAAAGCAAAAACAAAGTAAGGAGACGTAAGTTTTTATCATAGATAAACAAATAAAGATGGGAAACTTTCGTACGTTTCACCCCCAAAACCCATTTGTTTACATTGTTGTTTTTAGAATTTCACTCGTGTCGATGAATAGATGTGAATTGCAACAACAATTTAAAACGGTGGGTTTGTTTTGTTTTGACATTTCGATTTTTTTTCAAAACTCATTTGGTGATATTTTTATTTAGTGCGTCTTTAAAAAATTAATAATATATTATAAAAATAAATATCCTGTCTATCTTTCACCTACTGATGGTGATTGCCACTGATTTGGCGTAGAATTTGCATTCAGCCTATGGAACCTGGTTCCCTGGATGTAAGACACTCATTCAACAGGCAATGGCTAGTATAATGAAGGCAAATCCAGCGTTTTTTGTGTTGAAGGAGCGCATCAGGAAAGGAAGGCATTACCATTGTACAGTTCCGAGTCTACAGAACCTTATCTCTCGTCACAGAATTACGGAGAATTGTTCTCTAATCAAATCATTTGGTTTGCCCAGGACACAAATGTGTATCGAGACATAAGAGGGCCATTTGACAACAAAGCCAATCAATGAAGCGATTTTCATTTTCAATCCGCAGGCTGGTCAGCTTTTCTTGAAGATCATTCACACATATGTAGGTGTGGGCTGGACAGAAACGTTTGGAGTAGCTGGCCAAGTGCGAAATTGCTGAAGAAGAAGCAGCGTTGATTCGATCATTGCCGGCAGAGGTAGAGGAACAACCGAAACAGATTATTGTAACTAGGAAGGGAATGTTGGATCCATTGTAAGTTCATTTGTTGTATTTCCCCAACATTGTAATCAAATGTTCGAATTATAGTTGCCTTTTCCAGGTGTGTAGAGAAGTTTGATGGTGATCTTATTTTGAAGGCAACCGAACCTCAAATGATGTTGTTCAATCTTTACGATGATTAATTGAAAACTAATTCGTCCTACACAACTCCAGTCAATTTATTTTGATCATCAGAGCCTCGCACGTAAAACACCGAACGAACAAATATCATTCTGAAGCCAGATAAAACAACAATCAAAGAAGTTCATCACATTTGGCCAACGTTGCAAGAATTTCATATAAATTTCTTGCAAGTGTAAGATACAAACAGTTGTCATTTCAAAACTACTAGCTGGATTTTGATTATTGTAACGGTTCTTAGTCTTAATTAAGGTCTTCTAAGTTATTTCAAAAACCATTTCCAATTCGAGCAAAGATTTCAAAAAATTGTCTTAAAAAAGTATTTTCGTCTTTTTTCGAATTTCAAGAATATGATGATACTATATTTCTATGGGCAAATTTTTCGAAATTATTGCTTAAATTGGAATTGGTTTTTAATATAACTTAGAAGGCATAAATTAAGGCTAAAAACCGCTTCAACCATCAAAATCCAGCTAGTAGTTTTGAAATGACAACTGTTTGTATCTAACACTTGCAAGAAATTTATATGAAATTCTTGCAAGTGCTGGATATAAAACGTTGCCATTTCAAAACTACTTGCTGAATTTTGATTATTGTAACGGTTCTTAGTCTTAATTAAGGTCTTCTAAGTTATTTCAAAAACCATTTCCAATTCGAGCAAAGATTTCAAAAAATTGTCTTAAAAAAGTGTTTTCGTCTTTTTTCGAATTTCAAGAATATGATGATACTATATTTCTATGGGCAAATTTTTCGAAATTATTGCTTAAATTGGAATTGGTTTTTAATATAACTTAGAAGGCATAAATTAAGGCTAAAAACCGCTTCAACCATCAAAATCCAGCTAGTAGTTTTGAAACGACAACTGTTTGTATCTAACACTTGCAAGAAATTTATATGAAATTCTTGCAAGTGCTGGATACAAAACGTTGCGATTTCAAAACTACTTGCTGGATTTTGATTATTGAAACGGTTCTTAGTCTTAATTAAGGTCTTCTAAGTTATTTCAAAAACCATTTCCAATTCGAGCAAAGATTTCAAAAAATTGTCTCAAAAAACTATTTTCGTCAAATACATTTTATTTACAAATACATTTTATTTATTTAACAAACGACTATTGTGCCATTTCTCTCCATACTCTCCGCCACCTCGAATATTGGGATAAGCCAGCACTCCATCGAATGTATCAATGAACATCAAACCAACAATACCAAATGAAGGATGTATACTAATATTGAATCCTCCATATCCATAGAGAAAGGCACGGGCGTGGTGTGACTGTATTTCTATTTTTCCGAATTATAAACATTGGAATTTGTGTCCCATCTTTACTGGGATAGAATACTTGTTCAACTTTGTAGTCATTGCTATTGAAGCCTTCAATATTTAAAGTTATTTCACGGAATAGCGTTGGTTCTTCATTGGGCTTTGCAAAATCATATTAATAAATTTTCCCAGGTGTAAGAAATGATGTAAAACTGCAGAATATTTCAGAGTATTTTGTTTCGCCAGAATTACTTCCAATTGTACCTATGTCAATATTGAATGTACGTATCAGCTCACCTGTTTCAAGAGAATGCGCTTGAAGGACACTGTAAATTATTAGAAAAGGAAATTAAAAACATTTATAAAAGTTAAAAAACAGAAGATGACATGATCACAAACCTTTACATCACGAATGAACTCCAATAAAAGTTTATTTCCATCAACACACATAACTCTATCTAACACAACTTTTTCATGTTCCTAAACAAACAAAAATCTAGATTTCAACATGCTTAATTAATAATTTTAACCCTTTTTAAATTACCGGTATCAATGTTATCCAATTTTCCTCAGCTGGGTTTTCCAAATCGATTGAAATAACTCGATAGTTGGGTGCATTTTTGTTTGTCCGCAGAGGTAGACCCTCGAACCCGTGTTTGTGATGAACTAAAAAAATTCAAAAAGTTTTGATTTAATTTTACAAAATTTCTCAACCATACATCATAATCTGATTAGAATTTTGTAACGATTGCATGAATCTCTAGTTTTGATTTTATCTCCCGGCTTTCTCCAAATCAGCATAGTAAACAATATTATCACGGCAATCTTTCACAATCATGAAAAGAACATATTATCTACAATCCGATACTTCAGATCCTCTAGAAATATTAAGAGATATGAAAAAACATTAATCGATTTCAAAGTTATGGTCACTCACATTCTCCATGATGGCTGATCTGGAAATTCAACAACTAGAACGTCTTTCCCTTGTGGCTCACCAATACGATGGAAGTACAATTTTTGGTTTTCATTTTGTTGTGCCTCTGTTTTACCAGCTTGATCGGGATAGCGCTGTTTAGTAAAGTTATTTTATTTATTTCTTTGAATGATTATAAAAACCACGTCGTGGACATTCGAATTGGAAGATATTGATGTGTCGGGCTGGGATTTTTTTGGCGCATCGAAAAGTTAATTCCCATGCGTTTCTTGAATCTCTGGAAAACATTCTTACGTTCATCTTTGCGTTTGATGCGATCGTTTCCAAAACTAGTCCAATTGTTGATGCTATCCTCGACGGAAGATTCTTGACCTGATGTTAGTGTTGAGGTTGCTGCTGAGGCTTTCGGAGTCGAAGCAGAGGCACCAGCAGCATCTTCATTTCGACTCTGCTATTTTTGTGATGTCGATGTTGTGGTGGATGTTGCTGATTTTCTTCGACGGGACAGTGAATGGAACCAGTTTCTTTTATCATTTGTATTGCTGGGCTTCTCCGTGGACTCATTAGTCATACATATTTCAAACAAAAATAACAAATTTAATTGCAATGGAAGATTTAATTAAAATAAAAACACAAAACTATAGAACGACCTTCAAATGAGACACATTGCAATTAAGAATACAAATTTCTAATTTATTTTCCTCTCGATGATGCAAAATAATATTTTCTTGCTTTTTTTTCTGCTTTGACAAGCGATTGATACCATAAACAAAATAAAATAATTTCACTTCCTTGATTGCCAGCTGTCACTTTAATAAAAAAACATGTTATACTTTTATACTGTTATACAAAAAAGTGTACCGGCGCACCTTATAACAGTTCTTCAATTGGAAGCAACTTTTTTGTATGAATACGCTATCCAGTGTATTATAGAGATCAGTGGCATAAGACAACGTTTAAATGTCCTTGGAGGCTTCGAATGGAAGTACCGATTCAAGATGCCCAATTTTCAATAACTGACGTACGGAGAGGTCTTTGTTAACTGAATGAATGGTATCTCCAGATCCAGGACACTCTCATGGGCATCGACACTCCATTTCGCTGACGTATGTAGGTACGGGTGGTGGCTGATTGTTCACAGTTACCTATGACGTCAACGACTTTCCAACGTTTACGACTTAGCAAATGTTTGATTTTTTTTTTAAGGATCACAAAATATATGGCTATTCACCCTATAATATTTCCTTCATAATAATTCACAATATTGGTAAAAGCAAACGAGAAAAAAAATTGTATGAATTGGCTTATATTGATTGTTAGTTAGTATATATTATATATTTGTTTCATTGCACGATATTTTTATTCAAATCAGGCTTATACATTATTTGGCCATAACGATTATTTAATTTGTTTTTCGGTCTTTTGTAGGATTTCTATTGATGACATGCGTTTGAAATGCTGCTCAATCAAAGTATAGAAACATATGTATGTACATATTTTGTTGTTGTCATTGATGTTATTGGGAAAGAAGTATATATTATATATACTACCATCACTGTCTATTTTTGATATTTATATATACCTACTTTTTGTTTGTTATATGAAAGTCGATTAAATCAGAATTTTCTTTTTGTGCGGGGAGAGGGCTGTATGTTAAGCATGCATATTGACAAATGTTTTGATGTCGTGCTTAATTATATGTTAGGTACCGAATATTGAATGAATTTGTTTTGCTTTGTTTTCTTCTGTTTCCCTCCTCTTTTTTTTTATCTTTTTTTTTATTGATTTGCATTGAAGGTTTTGAACTTTTAATATTAGGGGGAGATAGGGGTCATTGATACAGGGGGCACATAGATACAGTCGACATTATTCGAAAACTAGACGCATAAGGCGAATCAAATAAACACACAAAATAAGAAATCTATCAACGCCTAGTCATATATGCCCATCATTAAGTTTCGGTAATCGCTTTGCCCCCGAGAACCGAAAACCTGTTTTTCAAGCCCGCAAGTAAATTTTTGTCGTTCCTTTAAAGTTTGGTTTTTGGTTAGTATATTTTGTGTAAACAATTTTTTAAGAAGGTGTTTGTTGAGTACATGTCCTTCTTATAGAGAAAATCACTTAAGGTTTCATTATTAAAGTTTGCTTTAATTTTTATTCATATTTATCTTTCCTTAAGGAGGTTGGGGCACATTGATGCATACCACCTCGTGGTAATTTAATACTGTCAATATGCCCTCTCTGTCTGCTATATAAGTTTATAAAACATTTTTACATCCTTAAACAAAAAATGGTGAGAACGTACAAACGAAGAACGGTTCTTTCGTTACTTAGTCGATAAAGTTGCTGCGGCTCCTTTGATATATCAAAAATGTATTAAACTGCCTACTGTTTGAATTTATATAATGTATGTACGTTATAAGAAATTAATAAAACTTGTTTTACAATAAATACTGATTAATTTGTTATAAATCAAAGCTTCCGCACATGCATCAATGTTCCCCGTGAATGGGGCAGTTTGATACAAATACCGTTACTTAAAATATTGACCCTAATATTTTGTCTGAATGCGTCTTATGTCGAATTCCTTACAACCAAATAATCGATTTTTTTCTAAACAGAATCGATTTTTTTCTAAACAAAATCGATTTTATTCTGTCAAAACAAATCTTGCATTTTCAGCAAGATTTCAAATCGATTTCACACACACTAACAAGATTTGACATTTCTCTGGAGTCGAAAGTATTTTGCGGTGGGTTTAACAAATGTTCTAAAGTGTTCGTCGGTCATTTTAATAGATTAAAAGCAAATAAATCATCAAAACTAATTTAAATTCATCAAAAAATAGTGAATAGTCAGTAAGAAGTTATAAAAATATCAACTAACTTCGATTCAAAGTGCCCAAAGTCGATTAAAGATATAAATCGCGCGCTCGCCGATGTGTTTCCCAAATGATGTGTTTCTTGGATGAATTTTGGTTGTTTTTTTTACTTTAATGGTCACATAACTATTTTTTATTTATTTTTGCTACTTTTCTTGGAAATGTATATGTTTTTAATCTAACAAAATGACGCGAAAAACTGAATGCACTTTGGAATATTTGTAACAAATTTGTATGCGAATAGTTTGTTTACTTTTTTCCTCAAAGCTACTGTCAAATGACACACACACAATCCCACACGAAAAATTTGATTTTTTGTGTGTTCCTTACAACCAACAAAAAAAATCGATTTGAAATGGTTGTAAGGAATTCGACATTAGATTTAATTCGTTTCACATAAGCTAGTTAGAAAGACAATGAACGTATAAAATATTTTACTTTGTTATTAATGTCATATGGGACCCGTTTATTGAGTTCCAATGAAAATCGTATCAAGGTGCCCCAACTCCCCCTACCTAAATTGTGCTAGAAAAGAAGGAGTTGAATTTAGACAACCCATATGTGCCGTTTTTCTTGGGTCCAGAATATGTGTACCCAATTTTACCTGACTGTCCTATGTGTACGTTAATCCATTCTGGTGGTCACACAAATCAGCCGGAAATTTGTAAGGGACTTCACTGCAGGGACGGGAGTATCAAAACGCACTAGATGACGGAGGAGTGTCATCATGGAACAATTTTTCTCATGAGATCTCGAGTAGCATAACAAATTTTGGAGAGATCGAAATTGTTTCCAATTCTGTGTTATCTTATTAATTGACGTCCCCTAAGTGCTCAAATAAAACGTGTTATGCTACATTTCCATCTAAGGCCTGGTTCACACGAGATTGTACCGCACGTTTTTTATCGCATTCGGTTTTTACCGAACAAAAATCGGGTGTTCACACGATATTTATATTCATTCGTTTAAAAATCGAATAGCTGCAGTATAATGAAAATGAATGGAAATGTTTGAATTTGAGAAGTATTTTATTTTTATCTTTTTAAGGGAAAGGGCTAGAAAAATGAAATTTGGACGGATAATAGAAAATATTGATCTAAATATAAATTTAAAAAATTAGAGTCCTAGAATACCGTTGGACGGAGATAACGGCAATATTTGAGCGCTTTCACATATGAACTCATATCTGTTTAGTGCATTAATGAATTTTCTTGTTGTTTTAAATATAACATATAAATAAAATTACGGTTATTTTGATACCTCATTCATTATCCTACGTGGTATATTAGCGACACAATCTTGATTTTAAATTGATCGAAAAATCAAAACAATTTCATTGAAATTACCTACTTGGACCATTGTCCACGACCATCCACCAGCGAGAAGATCCCGTTATCTACATGGAATTTTTTTTACTAAAATTTGATATGGATGGCTTTAAAAAATTATAGCTCCCGTTCTATTGATTGAATCTTGAAGGTTAAGGTCTTTAAAAAAAGCTGACATAACGGGCTATATTGTGTAAAAACATCATTAAAGAGGGGCAAACATTTTCATACTAAAAGGGTGAATAAAGCCCTATTCAATTCCAATTATTTTATTCTAAATTCAAATGTTGATGAAAATTTTTATAATTTTGAAAAACTAAAAACACATATTTATTGCCTCATTTCTCTTCTTTATTTTAAGACCTTAACCTACAAGATCCAATGAGTATCACCGGAGTTATAATTTTTTTAAACCAACCATATCGGTCGATTAATTTTTTTTGTGTACATCGGCTTTTCTTTCTACTGAAGCTCATTCGATGCCAACGAACAAATACCCAACGTGGATTTAAACCGTGTGAAAGAGACTATATAAAACTATACGCCACTGGAAGACGATACGTCGCAATTCATTCGTTTTTTTTATAAGTCCGTTGAGTATTCGATAAACGTATTTAGCTGAGTACGTTTTCTTGCCGTACAAACGTCGTGTGAAAGGCTCTATGTAAAATATATACGCCACTGCTCATTCGCACGGATTTATACTGCAAAAAATCGTGCGGTACAATCTCGTGTGAACCAGGCCTAACGCTAATCTGAGATTTAATAAGATTTACCTTAAATCTTCCTTAGATCTTGAAGATTTACCATACAAATATATCTATTTCGTAAATCTTGGAGATTAGAAATTAATCTTGTTAAATCTTCCTAGGACAAATAGTTTTACAAATCGAACTAACCTGTATGGCGCTGAAGGATTCATTTATGGCTGAATTCAGTTCTTCACAGAGGAAACATTCTATCTCACTTCATCTTTATGAGAAAAAATTAAACACCATTTGCATTTTAAAAGGGGTTGTCAAAGTAAATCTTTTTTAAATCTTTTTGCGGGGTGAAAACACCAAATAGATTTATTAAATCTGAACTGAGGTAATCCTCTGGTGGAAACATAGCATTAGTTCACTAACGTTGATATAAATACATCAGCATTAACGCACCAAGAATTTACTTGATTCGTGTTTGTATAAAATCTTCGCACCACCAGTGTTGCCAGATAATAAAGATTCTCCCCCCAGAAAAATTTAGAAAAAAAAATTTTGACAAAAAAGGCCCCTAGATTTTACATATTTCAGATGAAATTAAAAACAAAATTTTTATAAATATAAAAATATGCATCTACCTACATTAAAATACTTTCCTATTTAAAAAAGCAAGAATAATAGGATTGTCATCTTCACTTTTGCAGTCGATTTCACTAGCGACATTTTCAGCGTTTCGTCTCACCGCGTAAGATTATGTGATCCATAACGTAAGGAATATTTCACTCACAAATGAGGCTATGAGTGCAAGTCGATCTTAAATACTATTAAATTTAATATTCGAGGAGAATAACTCACACTTTTGGAAAGCTTAGATATTTAAGAATTTAGAATGTTCGCTTTGATGACTTTTGATGTAGAAATCGGCCATTCCAAAGTAACGGAGAAGACAATCGGACGCTTGTAGTGAGGTTTTTCTGGTTAAGGCATTAATATATTTTTATGAAACTCAGTGGTTTTAAAGAATTTATCACAAAGTACACGACACAGTAGCTTCACCAAAAAATTATGAAATTCAGTAAGCTTATACAAAAAAATAGATGGTAACGGAGAAGACACGTACGATTTAGAGATTTCCGACCTTTGCCTTGAAGTTTAAAATTCTGCGAGGTGCATTAAGATATGAAGTTGATTTTTTTGCACACTTTCATTAAACCAATATTTATCAAAAATCATCCTTGGTTTCCATCCAAGTTTCATTTTACTATCAGAAAAAAATATGAAAAATGGTAACGGAGAAGACAGCTAATGGTAACGGAGAAGACACGTACGATTAAAGATTTCTTTTTTGCTCAATTATGTTGTAATTTGTATTTTTATTATTATTGTCATCAATGATAAAAGTAATCCAGGTAATTGAAAAATATGTATAAAATTTCATTGAAATTGGTTAACGTTTACACGTGCTGGCGAGCACCTGAAAGTTGTCATACAAAAAAAATGGAGTTTTCACAGTTTTTACTCAATATATCAGCAAAATTGTAAAAATTGATGGAAAATCTTTAAACTTGTCACGTAAATTAGGTACCGTAAGGAGTATCAAAAACAAAATGTTTTCAATAATTTTGTATAACCCCATTAAAAAATAAGATTAAATATCATTGTTTTTGTGCATTTTTTGCTATTTTTAATGGATTTACTGTTATTAAAAAAAATAAGAAAATGTATTTGTATACTCTTTATGGTACTTAGTATATATGCCAAGTTTAAAAATTTTCATTCAACATTTACTTTTTTACCGGCCCTTTGAGTAAAAGACTATGAAAACACCATATTTTGAATGAAAAATTTTAAGTGCTCGCTAGCACGTGTAAACGTCAACCGATTTCAATGAAATTTAACACATATTCTTTATTACTTACCTTGATCCATTTTAAGTATGGATATCAAAGAAATTCAGACCTTTTAAAAAAAGGTGCCTATGAGTCGTTGAAATTTGAGTGAGAAAAGTGCAATTTTGTCTTCTCCGTTACCCTGTTTTTGACAGTTAAACATGATAAAAATCTAAATCTAAATCTAAAAAAAAAATCCATGATAATCCTGTTTCAAGTCTTGCTTTGTATGCATTTACAATCACTAATATAGTTCACCATTTATACCAACTTTTGTCATTTTTCGGTAACAGAGAAGACATGAAATGTTCGAAACGTATTAGGTACTATTTTTATTACAGTAGATACTCCTATTATGAAAATTGTTCCGAATTTAAGTAGTGTATTGAAAATAAAAACCTAACTGCACATCGCCATTTGCATCGCAATTTATAGAGAACTGATAGTGGCAAAAATGCCGAAAAATGCGCAGGTACGGAAGATAAAGTATGAGCTTTTTTGATCACTTGCCTATTTTACAACAACACGTAAAATTTTGTATCTACAGGTTTTTCGTTAACTCTAATATATACTCTAAATATTGGCATATTTAAATATATAGTTTCCCTTAATTTGAAATTGAGTTGCTTGGTTTCGAATTTTTTGGAATGGCCGAAATGTAGAACTACGAGACAAAAGTATCAATTTCTCCAAAATTGCACTCACGGCCTCAAATACTATCTGCTGTTTCAATTTCCATACGATGTAATTATTTGGGGGGAAAACCCCCAAACTGGCAGCCCTGCCACTTGATCCAAGTTTGTACTGTACCCCTGTTCATTAGTTAATTTCGAACTGTTCAAGACCCCAGATTTAAGGTAGAACTATTAGTAGGAAGGCCACTTAAGTGGTCGTACGAAACTGAGCGAATACAAGGAGTTCATATATTGCGCCCATAATTGCGATTTGGTACTATTCGTCTAGTTTTCGTTAACTTTTGGCGTTGGACTCACCGACCGCTCTTTCGTAAGTGGGCGAATGCAAAAATCAAAATGGTGGAAGCAAACTAAAAAAAATAGCATTGCGCATAGTTTTCAACTTTTTTCTTCTGTTTGATGAATGTAAAGTAAATGTAAAATGTTTAAATTTTCTATACCTAAATCAATTTCTATCACATCGATTTTTGGTGGTTTCGCAAAGTAAATAAAAAAAGCCTATCACTCTATGCTGTGAATAAGTATAAGAAAATTAACATTGAACAAACAATTACATATTTACATTTTTTTACTTTCAACCACTTAAGTGCATTATGGGTGACTTATGAAACTGACGTTTTGGAAAGTTACTTTTCGGTCGGTTTTGACATAAGCTTCCCCCTATTATAGTTCTACCTTTAGTGCATGACCAATTTTTCACTTGTGGAACGGGTTTGCACTAAATCTGGCGGTCTGAAACTGTTTGAAACTAGGCAAGGAACACAGCTAAAGCGTGGTACACATTAAGCGTGGTACACATTAGGTTTGTTCCTTGGATTCTTCGCACTGTTTCGGACTAAATGTCAAATTTTGACATTCTTCTCTCAGAGAGGAGAAAAACTGTCAAAATGTGTGGAACGGCTTGGGCACTAGTTTGCACTAATTCGGACTAAACGTCAAACGACATACTCGGCTAGAGTTGCCGTACATTAATCATAAATCTCAAAAAACATTTTCAAGAATAACAACTCAAAAAATAAAAGTTAATAAAAATTTCAAGTTTATTAAAATAAAGAACAAAAAATATTCATAAATTGCCTTTGTTTGAAGGAAAAATTTGTGATTTTAAAATGGAGTTGTAATATGATTCATCAAAGCCCCTGGCGTGGATATTAATGAAACGAACAAATTTCTGCATTTAAAACATAAGAGCACCACAAACCAAAATGGAGTTTTGTTTCATATCTTTTACAATTCATTTATGCCTACCTTTTCATCTTTCATAATTATGCTGCATCCAGTTGCTTCGCTTTATCTCTTCTAAGCAAATATTCAATGGTTTTTTGCTTTTGTCACGATGTGTGACGTCATAATCATCTCTGATTTTTTTCGGAAAATAGCAAAAAATAAAGTAATTTGATTGCTCCTTTTAAACCAATCGTTTGATTAATAATAAAAGTTGGTTAAAAAAGATTGTGACGTCACAAAACCCCAAGATGTTGAGTGTATAAAATGAGCATACTTACTTTAGCCCTGTTTTTTAGTGCATTTTTATCTTCGCTTAAAAAAGTAGTGTCCTAAATACATACCTACACGGTGGTAAATCATAATGCTTAAATCTCTTCTCTTTTTAAGAAATAATACTGAAATATACAAGACATACTAAATTGCCAAAATGTACTACAAATGTGTTCTTTCAAACAGTTTTGCTGAGTGCAATAATTTTATAAATATCATTTGATTATTTTAAAGAAAAACAAAATTAAAGAATATACACACTTATTAAAATGAAAATAAAAATAGAAATAAAAGTTGCACTTGGGTAACCCTTAATAAAGGTTTGGTTTTTTTTTAATTTGAATGCAACAAACGTCTAAATTACGTCAACTTGGCATATTTGACAGCTAGTACAAAACAGCCACCAGAAATTTCTCGGACCAAATCTGGTAAAGAGGGGAAATTTTATGACAGCTCTTTTTGGTCCGAAACAGTACAAACTTTCAAGTGTGGAACGACTTCGGACTAAATCTGGCGGTTTCAAACTGTTTGAAAGTCGGCATGGAACACACCTATTATCAAACCTGAGTGTCACGCGTGTTGGATATCAAACCTGCGTGAAAAGTTTCACGTACACACTTATCAGTTATGTTGGACGTCAGGCAAAGAAATTCCACTACTCTCAGAAAATTGTTTCTTTTTATTTTGAGGCTATTTCCGCCACGAATTGTGTTGATTCCTTTTTTACATGACACACACGAGCTTTTTCTTATTTTGCTTGCACTTTTTCCACTGATTCGCTATAAAAATTCTTGTCTTGTTCCGTGAATGACGGCTCATGAATGAAATTATGTACACATCATCGAGCAACCACCCAACAAACCGAGGCGAGGGTTGTCACGCAGTATCAAAAAATTTTGTGAGCAGGCAGTTCTGAGTGTCAAACCATCATTCAGCGTGTACACACTGTCAGTTAGGTTTGATATCCAACATGGCTGACACTCAGGTTTGATAATGTGTACCACGCTTTATCAAACTTGAGTGTCACGCGTGTTGGATATCAAACCTGCGTGAAAAGTTTCGCGAAAATACTTATCAGTTCTGTTGGGCGTCAGGCAAAGAAATTCCACTACTCTCAGAAAATAGTTACTTTTTATTTCGAGGCTATTTCCGCCACGAATCGTGTTAATTCTTTTTTTACATGACACACACGAGCTTTTTCTTATTTTGTTTGCACTTTTTCCGCTTATTCGCTATAAAAATTCGTATTTTGTTCCGTGAATGACGGCTCATGAATGAAATTGTGTACACATCATCGATCAACCACCCAACAAACCGAGGGTTGTCACGCAGTATCAAAAAATTTTGTGAGCAGCAGTTGTGAGTGACAGCCCATCATTCAGCATGTACACATTATCAGTTCTGTTTGATATCCAACATGGCTGACACTCAGGTTTGATAATGTGTACCACGCTTAATGTGTGAATGTTTTACGTTTGTGAATGTAGGGGGAAGGCGGGAGACTTGAGCCACTTTTTGTAAAATTGTTGATAAAAACTTGTCTATTTATCTCAGCCGTATGAAAGATACATCTCTATAAAGCTACACTTATCTATTTTGAAACTAGTTAAATTGGCTTCAAATATATGCAATCGGTTTCAACCCAGAGCAAATTGTTTGAACAAAGATTTTCGGCTCAAGTCTCCCGCCCCTACGGGAGACTTGAACAACCCCTAGGGGAGACTTGAACATACCCAAATTGAACGAGTTAACAATACAAAAATGAGATCACCGTCTATGATTTTCATAAAACTCAACTGTTACTATATTTAACGTATTATTTGCTAAGAAAAATGTTTTAAAAATGTATACACGAAAATATTGAAACAAAATTAAAAACAACCTTAAAGACCGTAACAAATGAAAATAAATACAAAACTTAAATAAACCCCTCCTTGGGAAATACAGTAAGAAGATTGTATGATTTCTTAAACATAAATTGAGCATTGTTATCCTAGTATTTCCTCTTCTGCGGCAGTTTTTTTACTTTTTTTTTGTTTTGCTCCTCTTTTTCGTATGATCAAGTCTCCCTACAATAAGTGGTTCAAGTCTCCCGTTCACGCTTTTTGAGACAAAAGAGATTATAAATTCTGTTACGTAAGCTGTTGCAATATTTTGCACGGGTATTTACAAAAACAATTATTCAAGGAATAAGATCATACTGAATTATTTGATTAACTACGAGACAAACAAAATTTATGCAATGAAAAGAAAAAAAAAAATTGTTTAACTTTTCATAGCGAAAAATGCATATACTCATCCAGGAACCAAAATCAAATGTTGATCCTGAAACCTTTTTATTAGCAAATAGAAGGTCAATTTCTGCTTCGGATATATAAACTTTCCTAGAATTTAAAGGTAGCCTGAGTGAAATATTGCGAGTGGCTCATGTCTCCCGTATGGTCAAGTCTCCCGTTTTCCCCCTACATTGCGCTTCCCTAACAGACTCACTCAAATTTGTGTCGGGACGGTACGGGGTTATTTTGAGCCAGAAGTCTATTCCTCATTCCTTTATATGCTGGCTCCACTTGACATGAGTGATGCCCAACATTCAAACCACAATCCAATCAGCAGTCTGATTTTTATGGATATGTCGCTGCTCGGACATGGATTTTTGAGGCTCCATTGGTTTTTTTCCAAGACATGTTCATAGTCTAAGAATGGCTCATGCCCAGTGGAGTCGGCTACAGAAAGGAACTTACGTCGTTTTCGATTGGACGTTCGGAGTACTCCTTTTCCACTCCATTTTAACTACGACTACTCCAAAAGCCTTCGATAGGTCTTCTGAGCAAACACCAATGTTCAATTTTAAATGTAAAACTCAGGACCTTGACGCGCATGACATTAAGGTGACACCAATTTTTTTTTCGGAGGCCAATTTTTTTTCAAACATTGTTCATTGTCCGGGAATTAATAATATAATATGGTTTAAATTAATTTTTTCTAAATATTGAAAGTGAATTAACTTATAATAAACAAAAATAAAGAACAAAAATCTAAATTATGGTGAAAAATCTCAAGTTTGCACCAACTTCTACTTTTTTCGGGAGTTGAGAAAACCGAAAGTTGATAAACTCTAGAGTTCAAAATCGGAAGTTGAAGCTGTCATCTTTGAGTGAAGAAAACCAAAAACACAAGTTGAAAATAAAAATCCTGAAGTTGTGTTCAACTTTTGGTGAAGAAAACGGCTCTTAGTGTGTTATACCTGGGGGTCACTCCAGAGAGCATGATTTTTAGCATTTATTTTTCCTTCGTTGACTGGACTATATTTTTAAAACAAACTAATAATTTATTGTAAAGTAAAATAAACTGAACAAAAACCGCAATTGTTCCCTGCAACTTTATCTACAAAAGAAAATTATTCCTACTTCTCTGGAGGAAAATAATTACGACTATTTTTCCTTAACTAGTAAACTATGCGTTTTTTTTTCATTCGAACGATCGGGTTATATCTCTTAAAATACATATATACAAATAATGGTTTATTGACAACCGGAATAAAAATGTACCTAATTAATTTGTTGTGGTGAAATCACAATTGTTTTAATATACGGTAAAGTCCCAGGAAAGGGGGGAGGGTTATGATTTCTATAAGCCCCTGTATCCATCAATGGTTTCGGTTTCCGGAACGAACTTTCTATATAAACTGGTTTCAGTTGAATGTTTGTGGAGGTAAAGGTCGTTAATTTATATGTTACAGTGCGATCGTGAAATGCACAGAACTGCTATAGGCGAAGAATGTTCAAGACACCGACTGACGGTCTTTCCCCCGTTAGCCAAACAGCTGACGGTTGTTTTCATTATTTATGAAACATCAATATTCAGCTCCGTAAATTTCATAAGGTATAAAATTACTTTATTTTTACAAAAAAATGACCAGTTCATGCACCTGACTGACGTATAATCCCCCGCCTCCCATGCAGCTGACGATTGTTTTTTGATTCAGTATTATCTCAAAAACTATCCCCTAAATTTTGGAGCGGTATGAAATGACTTGAAAACAAAAAATTTTTTACAACTTCAAGACCCCATTCCTCCTAGACCCACCACCACCGGAGTAGCTGACGGTCAGATGTCTTATGTGAATGTGGAAAACTATTGTCGGTATTATTTTCAGCCGGTATGAAATGACTTTTCAAATTTCACGCTGCCTCCCGTACTATAACCTCTATTAGTGAATTCGGCGAATGAGCTTTTGCCACGATTCAACTCATTTTCGAGATTTTAGCTATTAGTGAATTCGAGATAGAAAACTGAACGACTGTCGGTAACATTTCCTGCACCACCGACATTTTGTTCAACAATTTTGATATTAGTGAAACCACAAACCATTCGCTCTCCATACAAGCTCTCCCATTTAGTCACGAACCTGCTATTGATTTTCTTTATTTGTCAGAAAATAACAATGAATTAAACAGAAATGTAAATTTAGACTCATAATTCTGAATTTAAAAGTATAGTTTAGTTAAAGTGAAGTATTTAACAATCTTTTTGAAGAAATAAATTGTTTACAATTTTAGGATTATGTTTGGACAGGCTTCATGTGAGGCGTGAAAAATAGCATAAACAAACGATAAGGATAGTTAAATGATACATTAATGCACAATGTTTTTAGAAAATGGACAAAGTATCTTTGTTTTTGGATTTTTCTTTTTGTAATTGCGTCTGTCAAAGAGCCGAAGTGTTAGCTGTCACTTTAACTCTGGCACTTTAAGTAGAGATCCACATTGGCTATTCCGAGTAATGTTTTCGGAGTCTTTTTCTGTTCCCGATTTCAAAAAGGAATGGATTTGGAACACACGCATACATGAACAAGGTTTCGTCGGACTACTTGTCAAAAGTGTTATATGCTTGAAGAATCCATGTTATAAAAGGATGTTATTCAGTAGTGTGTGCGTAATTTGAAAACACGATGTTTTCATATTCGATTGGAATCAAAAAGGAATTGAATAGTCAGAAATCCAATCGAAAACGACGTTAGAATTCTCTAAATAGATCGTTCAATGAATTTTATCACATTGCGATTAATTCTAGACATGGTTCCAGTATTTTAGATGTTCCTAGACCCCAACCACAAACTTGGATTAGGTACTTCTTGGTAGATTCTGAAGCTCGTATTAAGGACATATGTATATTTATATGACTCCACAATTTCAAACGGATAATGTAAGAAATTTTAATTTTATTTTTCGATTGGACGCTGCTGGGAAGCTTGGAGTACATACTTTTTTGCACTCCATTTTCACGTTTCATTAGACCAAATGAGGTAATTTTGTTGAAAATTTCCAAATTCTATACGAAATCATCTCATTTCCCATTTCAACAAAATTTGCACGAAATTACATAGGTTGAAAATTAAGTCAAAACCTAATGAACATACCCAATTAGCCAGAGTTTGAAGAGCTCTGAAAAGGTTTTATATGAAAATGTCAAAGCTCAATGGAAGAAGACAGAAAAAACAACAACAAAAAGCGATTTTTTTTTATAATTAACGCGCACTCAAGGGGTTATGACTACCCTTAATATGTTAAACACAGTGCGAGTTTTAGGAAAGTAGGACAGGGTTTAAAAAGAGATACCGATGCACATTGGTTTTGAATTTCTGAATATCACAATGGGAAAAAATAGAGTAGTAGCATTCCACATTCGTGTTGTGCGGCTTAAGAAAGAATCTCTGTAATTGACGGTACACCCGAAATTGGGCTCAAGGGTAAACTGATGGGTATTCCTGGAAGTGCGAGTATTACGGTTAAATTGTTTCAAGGGAGTACCCCGAGGCCACACGGGCAAGTACGGGCAAGCAAGTTGCACTACAAACACATTTGTTCAGTAGCACATACAAACCCAAGCAACTTGCTCATCAACTGGCATGGAATTTTTGAAGCCAGTAGTGAAGCAAGTTGGGAGACAAGCAAGTGGAATGCAAATGGAAAGCAAGTGGGAGGCAAGTGGAATGTAAATTACGAATTTGACAGACAGTGTATGTAGCCAACTTGCCTGCCAGTACTTGCCCGTGTGGCCTCAGGGTAATGAAAACGTAGTATAAGATTTTCATTGGATTACTTGTCAAAATTGTTTAATGTTTGAAGAAGCCATTTTGTAAAATGGTGACTGTTGGTATTGTGTTGTATGTAGATTTGGCAAGACGATGTTTTCATATTCGATTGTAATCGAAAAGGTGTGAAACAGGCAGAAAATTTAATAGAAAATGGCATAATCATAGTGTCTTGGAAAAATACACTGGATAATAATGTAACGATATAATGTGAAGTAGGAGGACTAACGCAAAGTCTTTTGGGTTACGTAGCAAAATTACCTCAACGAGCAAGTGGAAACTTGTAGTTCGTAAATAGGAGAAGTGGGCTATAGGAACCAGGCTGGCTATAAGGTCTTGTTGGTTGAAGATGTGTATTGTTATGTCGTTTTCGATTTGATTTTCTGACTGCCAGAGTACAAAAAGAGTGATCTGAACGTCCAAACAAAAACGACAAAAGAGCTTGTTCAAATAATTTTTGCTGACAACTATAGCTACCAGCTGGTTTAAATGAATTTTATGCTGAAAAAATGGCTGCCAAAAAATTCCTCTTAACAAAAAAAAAATCTTTTTTATATTAAAAATGGTTTTATAGGCTAAAGGACTTGAATGTTAAGCCTTTTGAAGTTTTGAAGCACTAACTTTCTGTTGAAATATAGCCATTGCTTCAACGTGACTAAGTCCTTATAAGTCCTTATAACTGGGTCTCACTTTCGTGATAAAACGATATCTTTTTATTCAAACTTTGTTTCAATTAAAGTAAATCACTTGAAAACGTTATTCAATCTTTTAATAATAATGCTTTTACGAATTCAAACAAATTATTTTCACCTGATAGATTATTATCGAAAATAAAAATAGAAAAAAAAACTTTGTGGCAAATTGTTCACAAATTACTGCCAAACACGAAGCATTATTGCCAATAAAAATATAATATAGGTAGGTCTATAGATAACAACTCCTTCATCGTATCCCTCCTTTGCAATCGAAAATGGCAACAAAAACAAGAAAAAATGCAGAAAGAAACCATAAACCAATAAACCAAAACGGAAGAATGACAATTCCTTTTCAATAAGCAAACATGTTTCTTTGCTCGTTCCGTAAATTTTTGTCTGTCTATCAGATCCCAATAAATTCTCATTCAATGTCGCCCAGCATCTGTTTGGAAGCACGCACAGGCTTCCTTCCAGAACCAGCTCGCCCTTGCTTACTAAACTACAACCTCATCCTTTGTCCCTTCAAAAATATCGAAAATAACACCTAGCTATTTCGGATTCAGTAGAAGAAGTGAAGTGGCTTTGAGGCATCTTCTTGAATTTTGTGGGCGTAAAGAGCACAAATTCTTCTTGTTGGATTGGAGTTTGCCGCCTTCGATTTGCCTGGCATGCACATCACATCACATTCAAAAACAATTGAATCAACTTTCTATCACCAGGAATGATGGTGATTGAAAAGGACGAAAGGCACTTCCTTCTTCCAGCAACAACAAAAAAGTATTAGAAACACATTCTTTTATGTTGTTTTTTGCCTCACGCTTCAATCATGTCAATAAATTCAACTTGCCCAAGAATATTGAGGAAAGAAATTTGTCTTCTCGACGTGTAAAACCAAATAAAAATCCAGAAAAAAAGAACAAAAAAAAAACCGTAAATCGAAAAAGAAAATATGGACGGAAAGACAAAGCATAAATATTGAAATTAGCTCAAATACATCCTCTGACTACGGAATTTCTATGAAGTGAAAGGAAAAGTTCGAAAGTCTTTCTTGTTTTCAATTTTTTTTCAAGCCATAGGCAGAAGAGCAGATCTGAAAGCGAATCCACTTTAACGGGTGTTGGGTTAGGGCAAATACACCACTAACACTTTAGATGAATAATATTCGACAAAAAAAGTTATCGGTGGTTTGAGGGACTCTGGGCTTACTCATCCAAGTGTCCTTTATGTTCTTATAAAAAATTCATAGCACCGGAGTCGATAAAGTTTTGTGATGGGCTTTGAAAAAAAGGCGAGGCAATGTGTTTTTAAACAGCCAACAAGCTGGTTACATTTTTGGGATATATATACATTGCCTAAGAATGTTTAGGGGTTGGCATATTTAAAGTTTGCTTATAAGGATATAATTGGTTTTTAAAGATCAGTCGATTAACTAATTTGTATTTGTGAACCACCACAAGTTGTACCGCTTTCTGCTCAGCTTGTGCTGTCTGGTGTCAAGGCCATTAAAAAATACGCAAAATCCGCTGATGAGCAACTTAAAGCCCCAACCCATTACCGGACCCGGACTGTCCGTTGAGTGCATCACCAGAACGGACGCAATGGATACTAAGGGCCTTTAGTTTCGGGGCGTGTTTAATTGGAAAATATTATAGCTAGCACAGTAAAATTTCCCTCAGAAAACAACAAAAAATCCTGGAAAGTGTCGATAAATAAGTCAGTAAAAATGTCTCTTTGATGTTGTTTGCCAAGGGAAATTTAAGTGTGCTAGCAATGCATTTCCCAATAAAACACGACTTCTCCATTCTGTTCAGCCAGTTAGCTGCTTTAATTGTTGTGCAAAATTGTGTAACCATTTTATTTTTGGCGATGTCTCTACGTTATTATTAGAGGCGTTATTTTGAAAATTGCAGAAAAAGTGTTTTCGTCTGTAATTTGGTAATTTCGTTTTTCATTTCATTTTCGAATTTCACCTTTTGAGGAAGTCACATTTATAGAAATTAGCACTTGTAATCTGGCATTACGACATATTGTGCTCCTTAAAAAATTAGTAGGCTCATAGGTCACGGGAAAATAAACATTCCTGCTTGTATTATTTGATTTATGGCCAGTTGCACCGACCTCTTTTAAATATTTATTGCTTCGTTTAATTTTAAAATGACATTTATCGGTTGCACCAACCACTTCTAAATCTAACAGGCCAATAAACGAACCAATAAACTAAAACTCCATTTTCCTCCAGATAAATTTTAAAAGCGAGTTTAAATGAACATGTCTAGGTACATTTGTAGGTACAAACAAAATAATTCAATTTTCTTTGACGGAATATTGTTAATTCCAAATTAAAATAACGAAAATAACAGGTTAAGGCATTTTGCTTCCTATTTATAATTCACTACTTAAATAAATAAATTATTCCAGAAAAATTATAGACTGGCCATCATGTTCATCTGATAACGAACTTAACCAAAAAATTGCGAGACGTCGCGTCGGAGTTGTTCAGGTTCACAGAGAAATCCATTTTCTGAATTCGATGAAGTCGCTGGTCGCTTTAAAATATTTTTTCATAATTTCCAAGAGTGTATCAAAAAAATATTAGTGTTGTTTAGTTGGTATCTATTTCAATAGTTTCATAATTTCTCTAAAAAAAGAAAATAATAAATAATAATAAAAAAACACCAAGATGGCGCATTGTCTGTATCTAATGAGAATACCTTGTTTCAGTTTATTGTGTATTCACATTTTCTTTATTTCTATCTCACTTGCACTGGTTAAATTTTTTCGTTCAGTTTAATAAACATATGATAAAATCCAGGGGTGGTTCATGAACTGCATTTTAGCTAAAAAATGCGCAAAATAGATTGGTGCAACCCAAATAAATTTATTAGTCCGATAAATTTTAACTCCATTTTAGCAAAAACCGCTTTTAGTGAATTTTGGTGCAACTGGACATTAAGCTAATTATTTACAAAGAGAAAATTTAACTAATCGTATGTTTCTTCTGTCGTTATCAACAGATGCGTTCAAAAAAAATCTAGAAGTATTTTTTTTAAGTTTATTTTTGTAGGTCTGAGGGCCAGTTTGTGCACAGTGGGCTGTAATTAGATTATCTCTGATTTTATTAAATCCATTAGTTATGAATCTGTGATAGCCAAATACTTACTTACTTAAGGTGGCGCTACAGTCCGGGGTGGGAAAAACTGGCCCTGATTTTTTAAGGTGAAGATCATTGCTTATTTGTATACATTTTGTTGTCAAAACTTAAACACATTTTTGGTTGATAGTACAAACCAAATGCAGTTATTCATGCTGATTAGTCAATTCGCAATATTCTACTCCCCTGGAGTTAACCAGATTCGCGCTGGATTCACGTTCGCGTTTTTTTCAATTAGTGAACTCTTCAAATGAACTATATTATCGATTCCTGAACTTCCCTATCATTATCCAAACTATTGTAATGACTTTCCATATTTGAACTATAACGACTCCGAAAAGCAAACAAACGGACACAATAAAGCTTACGGTCACAGTGCAAACACACCCTTACTAGCTATATTTATAGCAACTCTCAAACGAATGAAGCGCCATCTGCCGGAATATAGCTGATATACCAGCTGTCAAATAAAAGTTTTTGGAAGGGAAATTGTTGGGAAATTTTCCCTACGGAAAGCATGCTATAAATGCCAGCACGTTGTTATCCTCCGTTTATTAATATGGGGGAAAGTAAATGTGCCTTAAATGGACAAAAAGTTCTTGTTCTTTGTTTGTCCTTTGTGTGTGGTTGTAGCTTGTAGGTACAGCATAGTTTACGGTTCCGATGCAAAAAAAATCTAAAGTTTCAAAAAGATTTTCAACCTATTCTGTACAATTTGGTGTAATCATGCCGATTAGTCAAATCGCAATATTCTACTCCACTGGAGTTGACCTAATTCGTACTGGATTCGCGTTCACGTTTTTTCTCAATTAGTGAACTCACCGAATGAACTATATTATCGATTCCTGAACTTACCTACTATTTCCCGAACTATATTATCGCTTTTGTCATTTTTTTATTGTTATTTCAAATGTGACCCGCAATCTCAAGGGTTGTTCAGACAATTCTCACAACACATGAAGCCTGTCTAAACATCATCCTAAAATTGTAAACAATTTATTTCTTCAAAAAGAATGTTAAATACATTTCTTTAACAAAACTATAATTTCAAATTCAGAATTATATGTCTAAAGTAACATTTCTGTGTTTAACATTATGATTTTCTGGCAAATAAAATGGGAAAGTTTGTACGGAGAACGAATATGGTTTGCGGTTTCACTTATATCAAATTTGTGTAACAAAATGTCGGTGGTGTAGGTAATGTTACCGACAGTCGTTCAATTTTCTATCTCGAATTCACTAATAACTAATGGAGGTGAATATTCAAGGCGAAAAACGTTTGTCTTGGCCTAAGCAACCTCTTGAGTAATTTGCCCTTATTTAATAAACTATAGGCCTGAAAATGGAAAATAATTATTTTTGGATTCAAAAACCATTTGCATGTAAATAATGGTTTGAGGTTATTTTTTTCACGTGCAAACCAATTGCCGGGCCATTAATTTGCATGACATTCCATGACAGGACACAGGAATGGTTTTTTTGCATGAAATTGTAAACCAATCATGCAAACAATGAATTTTGCATTTCTCCTCAATTATTTTTGACATGCTATAATATTTGCATAGATTTTTTTTGCACACGGGAACTGTAAACTGCTTTAAGCCTAGTTTACAGTTCCCGTGCGCAAAAAAAACCTACGCAAATATTCTGGCATGTCAAAAATAATTGAGGTGAAAGGCAAAACTAATTTTTGCATGATTAGCCTACAGTTTCATGCAAAAAAAAAAACATTGCTGTCATGGAATGTCATGCAAAACAATGGACCGGCAATTGTTTTGCTGCAAAAAAAGTGTGGTGAATAATATTTTTTTTGGATGGTCGGTTTGCACCTCAAAAAAAAAATTTTTTTTTTCACCTCAAGGCTTTATTAGCATGCAAATAGTTTTTGCATCCAAAAATAATTATTTTCCATTTTTAGGCCTATAGTTTATTAATTATGGGTAAATTAATGACTCAATGGGTGGTTTAGGCCAAGGCAAACGTTTTTGCCTTGAATATTATTCAATTTGGTGCACAGAATAGATGGAAAATCGTTTTGAAAATTTTGATATTTTTTTCGCATGGGAACTGTAAGCTTTGCTTTAAAGGCTGACGGTAATACTCGATAAAGGAATTATCTTTTCATATATCTCGGTTTCAGTACTTGCTAGGTATGGAGATTTTTGTATCTCAAAGTTCATGGGCAAGTGGGTCCGCGGTGATTCCAATTCGCATACTAGTCTGAATCTGATCCGAAAACTTAGTCTTTAATACCTTGTTCACTACGTTTGTGGATCCAAAAAGAACCCGTTTGCTTGAACGGGGGCCCGAGAAAGCTGGAAATCATGAAAATCTAATATGCTTGAACGTACCCATTCACCGTGTGTAAAGCGTAGTACACATTATCAAACTTGAGTGCCACCCGTGTCGGATATCAAACCTGCGTGAAAAACGAAACGAATCGTGTTAATTCTTTTTTTACATGACACACACGAGCTTTTTCTTATTTTGTTTGCACTTTTTCCACTAATTTGCTATAAAAAGTCGTGTTTTGTTCTGTGAATGACGGCTCATGAATGAAATTGTGTACACATTTGTGTTTTTTTGCAAGCCCGGGGGAGTTAGACAGAAAAAAATTGGAGTTTCCATACAAACTATCGATAACATGTATGAAATTCATGCCGGTAACACATTTTTTATCTGGGCTAAAGTTAAGCCCCGAAAATTCTTCGGGCTTAGTTGTTGTTGCTTTTAACATGTAAATTGCTTACCCCCAACGTGCGTCGTTTTTTCGTCCAAGCCCATTCGGGCAAGGAAAAAAACACACCTCTTGTCACGCAATATCAAAAAATTGTGTGAGTGAGTGTCAACCCATCATTCAGCGTGTACACATTATCAGTTCTGTTTGATAAACACGGGTGACACACAGGTTTGATAATGTGTACCGCGTTGAAGGTTTCTTGTGAGAATTTTCCAAGAAAACCGAAAATGTCAAAGAACCACAACAAACCTCACAAGAACTACCTCACAAGAGCTTTTGAATTGTGAGCCCTCACAACGCCAGAGTATAAGATTATTGGATAGGCCTAGCACCACAATTTACATTAAGGATGAGAGTTAATGTCAAAAAATATCGTCAAGTCATTGAAAAGGGAGATTTTGTTCAGCATTAAAGCCGTGTGTCAATTGCGTTAAAAGT
The DNA here is from genome assembly GCA_963921185.1 of Dasysyrphus tricinctus. Lineage (NCBI taxonomy): Eukaryota > Metazoa > Arthropoda > Insecta > Diptera > Syrphidae > Dasysyrphus > Dasysyrphus tricinctus. The sequence goes on from OY992530.1 coordinate 299,945,597, forward strand.
ATGGTTAAATTTGATCTCATGGCTAAATTTTGGCATTCAAAAAAATTGGGTAGCGCAACAGCTCGTGCAGAACCAGGGCCTAGTGACTTACAACTCTCAACCATTCCTGTGAGCGTATTGTTGGCAGGAATGGAGGGGACCTACAGTTTTTTGCCGAGTCCGAACGGCTAAACGAGAAGCACTTTTTCATGACAAGTATACTCTTGGAGGATTTGTCAGTTCCTCGCAAGAGGCAGTACCTCGGATGAAACATTTCTGTTTTTAGGTGGCACGGCTGGGAATCGAGCCCACACCTTCAGCATGACAGTCCTACGCACTAACCATCAAGCCACGAGATACTACTCAAGCCACGAGGTACTACTACTACTACTACTAAATTTTGACATTAATGAGGTGAATATATAGACGTTCAAATTTACAGCTTTTGTTCTTTTGCTTTGTATTGATGAGAAAGAAAAACTGAATACATATTTTGAGTGTACGTATTGGTTTAGTTCGTTTCGATTGCTTGCAGAGTTATTGATGTGTGCGCTCATCGGTCAAGAAGCTACCAGCAAAATGCTGTGGTGAGTTTCGTTGTGAGTTTTCTTGTGACTATTAGGGGGAGAATACCAAAATGTTATCGAGTCACAACAATCCTCACAAGGAGTAGTCATAAGAGCTTGTGACTTGTGATTCCTCACAAGAGGGAAAATAAAAAAATAAAATAAAAAAAATTTTAGTCAGCGGTTAATTTTTGACATGTCTATGCTCGTGAAAGAGTGAGGGAGATGAATAGATTAAAAAAAGCCTTATAATAAATTTAAGTATGATTAAGATGAATAGATTAAGAAAAGCCTTATAATAAATTAAAGTATGCATTCAAGAAAATAAAATAAAGATATATTCAATAATTTGTGATGTAAAAGAGTCAACAAAAATTGAAAATACTTTTTGAGATGATTCATTAATTTTGCAAAGTGAATTGTTTGTTTGGCGAACTGTCATTACTGAAAAAATGCATCAATAAAACTAACTGGAAATGTATGTTTTAAGAAATCACATACAAACTCTCTCATTTTATATCCGCGCCAATTTTGTCGCGAATCTGCTATTGATATTCTTTATTAAGGTAGAACTAGAATAGTCGGAAGCCAACTTAAGTGGTCGTACGAAACCGAGCGAAAACAAGAAATTCATATGACGCGCACATAATTGCGAAGTGGAGCTTGTCGTTTAATTTTCGTTAACTTTTGCCGTCGGACATAAGAGCGCTCACCGACCGCTCTTTCGTAAGTGGGCGAATGCAAAATCAAGATGGTGGAGACAAACTAAAAAGAATTTGGCGCTTGGTGCAGTTTTTCAACTTTTTTTTTCTGTTTTATGTATGAGTGAAGTAAAATATTTAATTTTCTTTAAATTAATCTATATCACATCGAATTTTAGTGGTTTCGCAAAGTAAATAATTAAAAGTCTGTCACTCCGTGATGTGAATAAGTATGAGAAAATTAACTTTGAACAAAAGATTATTTACATTTTGTTTTCCACATTCAACCACTTAAGTGTATTATGGGTGACTTATGAAATTGACGTTTCGGATAGCTACTTTTCGGTCGGTTTTGACATAAGCTTCCGACAGCTTCCGCCTATTCTAGTTCTACCTTTATCCAGAAAATCATAATGAATAACACAGAAATGTATTCATACAACAGCGTAAGGCCGTCGTTAAGGTTGTAAAGTTTTAAACTTCGTAATTCCGTCACAGTTTGTATGGAAAATTTATCAGGCTTACGCAGTTAATGAGTTTACTAGGTTTACAAGGACTTTATGCTTTTGCAACAATACCCATATTGTTTGGCTTGATTTTGTAGATCAAATTGTTGATATGAACGGAGACGATTATTTATTTCTATTTTATAGTGCGGCATTTACACGCCTGGAAAACTGGAATAAATTCACTCTTTATAGTCGTGTAAATGCGGCATAAGAAAGACTAAAGGCCTAACTACATTCAATTCACTTTTGTACAAAAGTGAACAAATGTTTTGTCTTTTTTCAATAATCCTATCTTTTATCTCAAGTTTTACAAAAGTAAAAGTTAAACCGTTACTCACTTTTACTTTTGCAGAAAAGTGAAACACAACTAGGTATATCTACATAAACAGCTAAAAACTGTTATAGATGCCACTCACATGGAAAAGCGTTGTGTGAAAGCTGAAAGCCTTTTCCGTGTTTGACTGCATTCAGCTCAACACAAATTTCATACGTTTTTTCGCAGGAAGGTGTCTCCAGCATGTATGTACGACCCCTGTTACACGATGATTCTTTGCGTCTGACTCTTGGAATTTTAATGGGCGCGAAGGAGAAAAAACATCTGATTTCACCTTCGCACCCATTGAATTTTGAAAAGAGTCAGACGCAAAGAATCATCGTGTAATAGGGGACTGCCTTTTTTTATTTTTCACTTTTTCCCTTTAGTACACTTTTGTACAAAAGTGAAATGAATGTAGTTAAGCCTTAATTGAAATGCCTACATTTAAGAACAAAAAATACAAAACTTAATCCAAAATCCAAATGAGCCACCCTGTTGAATTTACCCATCCACTTTCAATACCTATATACAATTAATACTTGCAGTCGGCATTTAAATGACCCGATTTTTCCATTGTCGACCTTTTTGTCATTGTTGTAATGCATTGACGTCCCCCTCCTTTTGAATTCCCTCCTATTCCCTCCACATACAAAAAATAAACATCGCACTGGAAAAATTGGGTCATGTAAAGGCCGCCATAGGCACGCGAGGTGATCCAGTGAGAAAAAGCGCTGAATTTGTTCACAATTCACCAGCAATTCAACAATACCCAATGTCAAACAGCAGCTAAGCTCGTTAAGTTTCTCTTATCTACCGTCATCGTTAAGTCACCGCTCATCGACAAAAATAAAGCTTTTTTTTAAACACAAAAGAACCATACACGCACACTTACACTACTGCCTTGCAGATGGAGTTTTGGCAAGATCAAACTCGTCCAGCTTTAAGTTTAGTTCATGAAGTGCTTTCTCCGCGACCGGTTGTTATTTATTATTGTTTAATATTTATTTGCGGTGTTAATAGCTTTTAGATTTTAATATTCAATTCTTTTAATAAGTGATCAATTTTCAAGTAAATTTTATAAATTTCAATCAAGTGTTTTTTTTGCAATTAAGGTTTTGGTTTTTATTTGAAAATGTGTTTAGATCATTAAAGATTTGGTTTTTTGTGAGTGCGTTTAACAGACACATAATTGGCGTTCAATTAAAAAGGCAAACTCAATTGTTCGGTTGAAATAAGGTAATAAGTTTATGTTTTTAATTTGCACGGATTGATTTATATTTAGTTTTAATAAAAAAATATCTAGTTAATGAATAATAAGTAAAGCAAATTAAAGAATTGGTGAAGAAATTAAAAACATATAATAAATATATATAAACAAAACAAATTAATAAATTGAAGTATACAAATTACTTATTAAATATATTAATAAAAAGAAACAAAATTAAAAATTATAAAATAATAAATTCATAAATAGGGTAATTCCATGAAAAAGTGGACATGAAGATAGAAAAATGGAAAATTTATCTCACTCCCTGTCTATTGTTCGCTAGTTTTAAAATTAGAATTACAAAATATCCTACAAGTAATAAGCATACGGCTAAAAATAAAATAAAATTATAAAAGGCTTAACCCTAAATTTTTAAATTAAAAACGTGAAATAACGTGAGTTACCGACTTTTTGTAACGTGAGTTACCATGTATTTTTTTGAATTTGTATAAAATATTTTCAATAATTTAAAATTTGTGTACAGATATAATCAGGCTGATAAATTCTTATATGTAATTCAACAAACCAGTTTACCTTTATTGGTTTGTTTAATTTTTAGAAAATATGCATAGTACTGCTACAAAAACCATGTCCGAATATGGTAACGTGAGTTACCAACATGTTTTAGTATTTTTTACTAAGAAAGAATTTATTTTTCCCAAAAATTTTATTTTTTCCTCGAAGTCGAAATCATTACTATGTATAGAATTTATATTTTGTTTTATTTATATTTATATAAGTATGGAAATTTTAATGAAAAAGAGCATGAAACTCTCCCAAATGTAACGTGAGTTACCATGGAATTGCCCAATAAGTAAATTGAAAAATAATGAATTCATTAAAGAACTAATAATAGAGGAATTACAAAAAAATAATAAATTAACTAATATTAACTACAAAAATAAATAAGTTGATTATTGAAATAATGAACAAATAAATAGTTTGATAAACTGATTGCACAACGTTATTTGACTTGATTTTGCTTAGAACCGTAGTTGATATGAACCGATCCTTTTTTTTATTTCTATTGTGTAAAAAAATCAATATCACACCTCTTGTCGGATGAACCAATTTTAAAAATTCAAATTAAAAAAAAAAAAAAGTAAATGAACTAAAGTGAACAACCCTGCTGCACTAACCCGTCCACTTTCAAAACAATTTATTCAAAATTTGAAAAAAAAAAAACAAACAACGCCCAATCGACAATTCACCAATCACCAATGTCAAACAGCAGCTATGCTCGTTAAGTTTCTTCTGTCTACCAAAATCGTCAAGTCATCGACAAACAATAAAGCTTTTCTCCAAGCACAAGAGAACCATACATGTACACTTCCACTACTGCCTTGAAGATGGAGTTTTTGCAAGATCAAACCCGTTCAGCTTTCAGTTCATGAAGTGCTTTCTCCGGGATCGGATGTTATTTACTTTTATTTATTGTTATTTAATATTAATTTGCAGTGTTAGTAGTGATTTTAAAATTTCAATATTCTTTTTTTTTTAATAACTAGGTAATCTTCTCAAATTAATTTATTAATTTAAAAACTCGATCAAGTGTTTGTTTTTGCAATTAAAGATTTAGTTTTTATTTGAAAGTATTTTGTGTTTAGATCAAGATCGAGATTCGGTTTTCGTGAGTGCTTGGAACAAATACTTACGTTTTTGTCGCTCAACTCAAAAAGGAAACTATTATTCGGTTTGAAATAAAAGGTACATAATTCATTATACCTATACTTTATTTTAATGTGCTCGGATCGATGTAGTAAGTATATACCTACCTTTACCCACATACCTATATTAATCTTATATAAAAAGATTTTTAAATAATTAATAAATAATATGGTTATTTAATTAATGAAAAATAATTGATAAATTAATATAAAAATATAAATCAATGATTCAATTAAAAGAATAGTAAACTAAGAGAAAGAATAAAATAATAAATACATAAGTACCTACATTGATGGGAAAATAATTAATTTACTAATCCTCTTGAACCACGTTATTTGAGTTAATTTTTGCCTAAAATTATTGTTATGAACCGGGAATATTTGTATTTCTATTGTGAACAAAATTCAATATGACACCTCTTTGATGGAGGATACAATGTGAAAAATCCACACAAAATAAATGACTAAATAAACCTTAGTGAATCATCCTGCTGAACACACAAGTTCCAAGTTCTATACATACCGTCCAAATTGGTCCTCCGATAAAAAGCACCAACAAACATTTTACTTACTAAGGTGGCGCTACAGTACGGGCTGGACCAGGGGCACCCACAAACAACACCCAACCGGCCGGCAATTCACCAATCACCAATGTTGAACAGCAGCTGAGCTCGTTAAAAAGCTTTTTCTCATAACACAAGACAACCTACACTTGCTACTCTATAGATGGAGATTTTGCAGGATCAAACCAGTTCAGTATACAGTTTTCAATTCTTAAAGTGTTTTCTCCGCGATCGGTTGTTGTAAGAAAAAATTTATTTGCAGTGTAAGAAGTGTTCAAAAAAGTTATGTTTTATTTTTTTAATAAGTAGTAAGGTGTTAAGTCATTTATCGATTTAAAAACTTCCATTGCATTTTTTAGTTATTAAGTTTATATTTGAAAATATTTTGTGGTTAGATCAATTTTTAGATTCGGTTTTCGTGAGTGTATTGCAACAGATATTTGGCGTTCGATTTAAAAAAGAAACTTTATTGTTTGGCAAAAAAGGTAATTACACGGATTGATTTATAATTAAAATTTTTTCAATTAATTTTTTTTTAAATATATACACAATTGTTTATTAATTTATAAATTTATTGGATAATTTATTAATTATTTATTGACTAGTTAATTAATATTATTCTTTTACTATTTATTATCTAATAAAACTAAAAAATATAATTAAATAGATTCTATGTACATTAACGATTTATTGAGTAATGGAATTAATTTAGTGAATTAATTAATAAATTAATATATAAATATACAAATAATAAAATAAATCAATGATTTTATTAACTAGTACCTATAAAAATTAATAAAAATGAAAAAAGGTAAACATAATTTAAAATTTAATAAATAAAGTAATGAACTAAAAATAAATACATAAAGCAATGATTTAATACAAACATAACAAAAAATAAATACAAAATAAGAAAATATATATGGAAATAAATAAATGCAAGAAAAAATAAATTATAAAATAAATTAATAAAAATAGATTTATAAATAAATAAATTAAAATATATACTAATTAATGAATAAAGAATAAATCATGAACAAATTAAAATAATATAAAATTATTTATCAATAATAAGAGAGTTATTTTATTAATAATGAAATGATTGAGTTAAATAATGAATCAATTAATTAATTAAAATATCAATTGATAAATTTATTAACTAACAACTTAAGAATTTAATAAATTAAGGCACATAAAAATATAGAATTTTAATTATAAATAAAAAGTCAATGTTACTCATTACCCAACAAATTAATGAATTAATGAATACAAAATTTAAAAAATATATTAATAATTAAATAAACTAATAAATAGATAAATGACAAATATAATAATCAAATTAATTTATTAGAGACCAAACTAAAATTATAAAAATTAATAAAAGAAAAAAAAAAATAATAAATTCATTAATAAATAAATGAATAAAGTAATACAAACATAAATTAATATTAATTATTAAATTAATAAATAAATATAGGAATAACATAATGAAAAATTAAAATATGTACTCAAACTAAATAAATTATTCAATTAATTAATAAATTGACATACAGTGAGCGCCAAAAGTGGGTAAACACCCATTTGATTTCTGGGGTTACATGGGATTTAAATCAAAAACTACCTATGTATGTATGTCTAGTTTTTACTAAGGATAAACTCATGAGTTTTATTTTGAATATTTTAGTTTTGATTAATTGCTTTTGAATAAAGTTTTTCGTTAATGGATGTAATTTTTGCTTATAATGTTTGTTTAAATTTCATGTAACCTCAGAAATCATATGGGTGTTTAGTTACTTTTGACACTCACTGTTTGTTTGTCACTTTTTTGAGGCTACTATTTTCGCAATGGTTTTTCTCAATAAATACCTGTGAGGAATGTTTTTCCTGGAAGTATTTGATACATTTGAGTAAGTAGGAATACAGTGGCGTCCAAGTAATTATTCATTACTCGCACGCCACTGTACATTATTACCTAATAAAAAAGGAAAACGTTCAAGAGGTAACTTGAAAATGAATAGGAATTTCTCAAGTTATATGACTGAACTGCCAAAAATGGGTATAAAAGGAAAGGTAGCGTCACTTGATTTTGAGGCTATTGCAAATATTGCAATGCAAAAGCTCATATCATACAATAGATGATTTCAAAGAACTGGATTTTCAGGCCGTGAAAAAGCTAGTAGAATGGAAAGAAGTGATACTGTTATTGACAATTATCTATCAGATGTCAGTGGTTAAAATGAAAAGGACAAAGAACAAAAACAAAAACATCAGAGAAAAGTGTGAATTCTGAAGAAAACCTCGAATCCCTACTATTATTGAATATGGTGAAAAAGTGTCATATTAGGCCAGTGTTTTGACAGTCTTAACGATAATTCAAACTAGTGATAACACCCAGCAACGTAAGAAATTGAAAAAGATACCAGTTCTACGGCAACAATGAAAGGAACTTATGTTATGTTGCTTGGAAAAACGAATGAAAATGGGTTTCTCTTCGGATATTAAAAATAAAATTTTTTATTTTCACAGTCGTTCTTACGTCAGATGCTATGGGTTGGGGAGCTATCACCTTTTATGGCGCAATTAAATTGGAGTTTATAACACAACAACTAACGGAAATATTTAGCTACAAATATATTTTGGAATGGGCATTTCCAAAAGTTATAGATATTGTTAGACTTATGACTTAGATATCCCAATAATAGACAACACCCATATCCAGGGTAGCAAGACGCTAGATTCAGTTGTGGAATTAAAGCCATGGCCAAACTATTCACAGTTGTGCTTGATTTATAAAAAATCTGTAGGATTCATTTCCATGCTATCTTAAAGTCCTATTTTCAAAAAATAATGGGCGTACTCATTATTTATTGACAAAAATCCTTAAAAATATTTGAAAACAAAAGAGTTAACGTTTCGGTATTTTTGCTAACTTTATAAAAGATTCTTTAAGTAGCCTCAACCAAGTGACGTAATTTTTTTTATACCGTTTTTTGCAATTATTCATCGATATAACTCGTGAAATTCCTACATTCATTTTCCAAGTTACTCCTTCAACGTTACCCTTTTTTATTTGATAAATTACCTTTGTTACGATAGTCGTTTTACTGAAACGCCAGAAAAACGACAAGGCTCCAGAAACCACAATTGGCGTTTGAATGAAACTGAAAGTTAGGCGTTCTCTCCGCTCTTCACTATTCTGACCACTTTTATGGTAGTTGTTTTACTGAAACGCCAAATGTCGCTTTTAGAGCAGTGTCGTTCTACTGGCGCTCTAGTAAAACGACTATCGTTATAAGGGCAAATATTTATACTTACTCACAGGTATCAAATATTTCTAGGTAAAACATTTTTCACTGATATTTATCGTGATAAACGTTTGCGAAAATAGGGGCCTCAAACAAATCACGCACAGTGTAAATAAATAATAAAAAATAGATAATTTTATTTCATACAAAAGTATAAACTTAAAAATTAGTGAATGAATTTATATATAAAGAATTCAAGAAAATTAATAAATTAATAAATTAAGAAATTAATAAATTAATGAAAAAATTAAATAATTCATAATTTAAAGACTAAAATAATTTTTAGTAGAATGGTGGGGCTTGTGCCTTTTTAAATTTTTCACTCGCCACCATACGCTTAGTTAATTTTATTAAAATGCATTTCTGTGCATATTAACTTTTAAATTAATCTAATTTTTTATTTATTTTATTGTAGGTATCTCCTTTGATGAACTTCATAAATTATTATCTGAAGAGTTTTTAAATAATAACGATTTGGTGAGTTGTTTTATAATTTTACTTATGCATACTTTATAACGAAATACAATGTACAGTACCTACATACATATTTGCATGAGGGAGGTGGTAAGAAAAAGGTCATCTTGGATGGGCCTAAATCGGTCCTAAATGAAGAAAAAAGAATTTTGATTGTTATTTTCACCTCCTATAATCACTGAAGTGGTTTATTATTTGCCTATTTTTTCACATTCTAGGTGATTTGCGTAAAATTTCCAAAAAATTAAGGATGAAGGGGCATTATACATATTTCCCCCAGTGGTGAGAGTACGATAACCTAGGCGCCAACAAATGATAACGGTTTTTTATAGAACAGTTCAATACAAGCATTTTTTGCTATGGGAGGGGGTCTATCTCCCCCCGTTTGGACAGGAGGGGCAATTAAAAATAAGTACTACAAAACAAATGTAAAAATATATTAACAAATAACGGTTATACTTTCAATTGAATCGGTCATTTAAAAAAACACTTAAGTCACACAATTAGAATTTTTCAGGAATCAATAAAAACAGTTTAATTAAAAAATAAACTAGTTTTAAAGGACTTTTTTGGGCTCGATATTTAGAGTTTAAAAGGATTGAAATATAAAAAAAATATTCACAGTTTATCAATACATATAAATAATGAAAAAAGTCTGAAAACCCGTTCTTGACTTACGTTGTTTTAGCATGAAACGGGTGACTTACGTTGTTTTAGCAAGAAACGGGGTCAGCAGTATACAATAATTTAAACAAAATCAAAGTCTTTTTTTAAATTATACATACTTAAATATTAACATTTTTACATGTCACATGTTTATCATGTTTCAATATATTTAACCCGTAGGCAAAACTAGATATAACAACTTCCACCATCTAGTAGTGCTTGCAAAAACCACTTGTCATGACTTACATTGTTTTTGCATTGAACGTTTATTGTGAGGTATCATTTGGAGAAGAAGGAATGTTCAGACTGACGTAATTTATTCTCAGAATATGCATCTACGTTTAAGAAGCATTTATAGCAAAAAAAAAGCATTTTTGAAAAAAATGTGTTTTAAGTGGTTTTTGAAATGACCGATTTAATGAAGTTTTATAGTTTTTTTGAAGCCAATACTCTGTTTGATTAGCTAGTTCTTAAATCAAGTGAAACCAATGCATAGGCTTTGAAAAAAACGGGGTTTAAACTCAAAATTTGAAAAAAAAAAAACATAAAAAAGTTTGAAGTGAATTTTGTCAATACTGTTATATTATATATTATTTTGTTTTCTCTGAATTGTGTTGTTCTAATTAATTTTTAATCAAAAACTGAAAACTAGACGATTATATGTCTTTTAGTTTTTGAGAAAATTGAAAATTACTAAAACTACTACGGTACAAAGCTACGGTATAAAACTACTGCGGTACGGTGTATATATGTATTAAGAAATTTTGTAAATTTCCTGCAATCTTACAGTTGGAAGTACCTATATGTAGGTAATGTTAATTTTATATAATGCATTACATTTTCATGTCTGAACATTTCAAATGTGCAACTTTGGGCCACGTATGTACAATTTAGAAAACTCCTGTTGACATTAGATGTATAGGATGAACCCAAAGTTTCTTTAAATCCACATCCTTTAAATGCAAAAAAACTTTGCATGCACCCAACCTCGCACCTACCCCAAATCCTATAGTATGCCCAAGCAGGGGGGTTGCATACCTCACTGTTTATACGCCGCCCGTAATACGCAAGCAAGCAAAAAACAAACATGCTATACAAAAGTAGCTATAGTAATTACCGATTTTCTCAAAAACTAGAATGCACAGAATCATCTTCAAACCTTTTTTTGTGCTTTTTTTCGCAAATTTTGAGTTTAAATTTTTTTTCGAAAAATAATCTATAGATTTCACTTGATTCAAAAACTAGCTAATAGAACAGAGTATTGGCTTTAAAAAAAGTATAATACCTACTTGATTTAAGTATTACCGTCATTTTTTAATATTTTTTTACATTTTTGGTACTTTTTTATGAAATTGCCCTTTCCACACAAACGGGGTGAGATGGGCCCCTCCTCCCATATCACCCCTTCCTGAGGCAGGGGGGTGCAGTTTCCGAAATATTGACTTTAAATGCAAAAAAAAATCTAATCGAAAAACATTAAAATTCAACGAAAATGCATCTAATAATATGCTATAGATTTTTTGAAAGCTAATGTTCCATTCTTGCTTTTGGTTTTTAAATCAAGCTTTTTAAGCGAATAATTTTTGAGAAATTGAATTTCAAAATCAAAATTAAAAAAAAAAAAATTGTGATTTGTTTTTCTTAAGTCGATATTTTTTCAAAATTTTACGTAATTAATTTCTTGTGTTCAATATTCAATGCCCTCATTATTTTTTAGTCCATTACCGAAAACCAAATGTAAAAATCTTTCTTAGTTTTTGAGAAATTAAGAGAAACCAAAAGGTACTTCTACCAAAAATGCCCGAACAAATTAATTTATTCATTAATTATCCATAATTTAAACCTTTTTTCGTGCTTTTTTGGTAAAAGTATCTTTTGTTTTTTCTTAATTTCTCAAAAATTAAGAAAGATTTTTACATTTGGTTTTCGATAATGGACTAAAAAATAATGAGGGCATTGAATATTGAACACAAAAAAGCACTTAATTACGTAAAATTTTGAAAAATATCGACTTAAGAAAAAAAATCCCTATTTTTTTTTGTAAATTTTGCTTTTGAAATTTAATTTTTCAAAAACTATTCGTTTAAACAACTTGATTTAAAAACCAAATGCAAACTATAGCTCATTATTGTATGCATTTTCGTTGATTTCTAACGTTTTTTTTGCATTTAATGTCAATGTTTCAGAAATTACCCCCCTGCCTCAGGGAGGGGAGATACAACTTTCCCCCCATATAATTTTTTGCATAGAAGAACCCCAGGAACCACATCCTAAAATACTTCCACTCAGGTACGGGACACCCTGTATATATAAACATATGTATATATAGTTATAGTATTTTTTTTTTAGTTATACTATGTACATTATATTTGTCAATTTTCTCAAAAACGGGAAGACATAAACACAAACCGTAATGTATTTTTTTAGCGTTCAATTGAAAATTAGTAACCCATGCAGAATCCCGTGAATTTGATGCGGAAGGAATCAGACTCATTTTTGAAATTTCGCTCAAAGTAAAAATTTCAATATTGAGACTAATTCCCTCCGCAGCTTATTCATCGCATTCAGTAACGGGGGTGAATAAGTGCATTAAAAACTAAAAATCAAGTAAATACTTATGTAATTGCACAAAAAATAAAAAATAAAAGATTTTATATTTTTCAATTTGTCTTCAAAATTTTGAGTTTGAAAACTATCCTCGTCAAAACTGTCCATCAATAGAACTTTATTCCAAATAAAACAATACCTAAGAATAGACTAACTTGGCCTTACAAAAAGCTACAACATAATATTGCAAGTAATGCCGTTGATTTTTAATATTTTTTTTCCATTTTAAGTTTTTTTTTTAGAATATTGCCCCTCCTGCCCAAGCGGCGTATACCTAAATGCCTGGTTATACTATTCTTTGATAGATACATACATATGAGGCAGTGAGAGCCATAGTGGCCTAACTGCAATTTTATCGAAATTGAGTTTATTACAAAAATTGAATCTGTATGTATTAAACAGTATTTCTGCATTTAATTTTTTTTTAATTGATAGCTCCATGCCATAATTATAGGACTTTTTGCATTTAGAGGCCACCCACAAAAAAATTCTAAGCTTGAGTGCTAAAGTGGCCTATCTGATCACTTATAACGGTATTTTGAAGAATCATTAATACGAAATCAAAAACACTTTATTTCTTTATCATATTGCAAAACGAAATCACAATTATGTTCATCAATTGTGTTGATCAAAATCAAAACCCATTGTATCCACTTTTAAACAAAAATGACAGGTATGAGGTTTTGTTGGTATCATTCAAACACATATGCTGGGCCAAAGTTTGAATTCCAAATCTCATGTTATGCCATAGAAATCGGACCACAAAATCTGTAGTTAATTTCAAAATCCATTTTATCCACTTGAGTTTTTGTTTCAAAATCCATTATATCCTTATTTTTTTTTCGCATCAAAATCCATTATATCCATTCAAAATACATTTTATTATAGACTTGAAATTCAAAAACCCTTTTATCCATGGTATGGATTAGATGGGAATCGCCGAATAGTTTTAAGGAATATTGAAAAAATTCATTTTGTATTAAGCTTTCTATAAAGAGATTCATTTTAACACGAGACAAAAGTGGAGCCATTTTAGTCCGTGGTGAACCATACTACTTATCCGACATAGGAGCTCCTAAATCGGTTATAAAAAATATAAACAAATTTCAAGGATGGAGCCACTAAACATAGAATTGGGAGTGTAGCTTTAAGAGGAAAAGCTGAGAGATGTCTTTAATTTGCTAAGCAAACACTATGGATAAGATTGGAGGTCCATCGAAAAACTTAAGTTCTACAAAAACATCGAAGAGTTTAATGGTTTAAGGCACATACTGGGCACTGAAGATCCTATTTGTGAACCTCAACTAGTTTTCAATGGAATTCGCGGTTAAACAAATTGAAAATTCTGTATACTCACCCACAGAACCTTTGTTCTACTTTTTACTTAAATAAAAAAAAATAATATTGAAGCCTCTTAGGTTTTTCAAGTTTTCAATTGCTGCACTCTTTTATTTTAGTCTAAAATCCAGAGGTAATTTTCAAAACCCATTATATCCACATTTCTTTTTGCTACCACTCAAAAACTAAAAGCCTCTGATCTCGATTTCTACACTTAAACTGTGGAGAATCCCAGTTACAACAGTCCTGCAAACAAAAAAGTTCTAAACAATGTTTCTTTTAGGAGATAGAAGTTTTTCTCGATTTACTCAAAATCTCTAAAAGTGGATAAAATGGGTTTTGATTTTGATCCACACAATTTAAAAACTACAAAGTTTTAAACTTTTTACTAACTAAAAGTGTTTAAAAATAATCAGCTCTTTATTTTTGCTCTACTGAAAATAATGAAAAATGCAGTTAGGCCACTATGGCTCTCACTGCCTCATATGTACATTAGGGTGATCCTTATTTGTGTGGAGGAAAAAAAATTGTTTGTTTTTACTTAGCACCATTTTTTTCTGTTCTTCTACATTAAAAAACGTGTACCAAAAAAATTTCATGCTAATCGGATTGTATTAACACGTGCCGCTATGAGCTTGAAAATTCGAATTTTCATAAAACCGATCAAAACTGGGTGCTTTTAAAAATTTGATTTGCAGAATTAATATATGCACTTTCAAATCTGTAACCTACTGTTGCCTCAAAATAAAAAAAAATAAAAGGCACTGGATCGCACGTTCAAAGTTCAATTAGCTTGGAAATTAAGAATTTTTAAAAATATTCCAGTAACTATACAAACATTTTTAAAATTATTATCGAAATCTTTTTAGCTGTTTTTAAGATAAATAAGGTTTTTCATAACGGTTGTACAGCAAGTACCGTTATTTTTGGAGCTAAAACAGTATTTAAATAATCTCTAATTCTCACAGGGGCATCAACTTTAAGCTCAATGCGGCACGTTTTAGCGTGATTTAAAAAAAAAAAAAAAATAGGGTAGTGTAACGGGTGCTCAAAAGTTTTTAAAATAAGGACCACCCTAATGTACATACTCGTACGTCATTCTGTACATACATATGTATCTAAATCAATGTTGTTTTTATTTCATCGAAGATAACGTTAGTTTTTCCGTTTGGGTTAGTTTTTCCGTTTGGAAAAAAATTTGCATACATACATACAGCGTTCCTAGACTGTCTGTCACTCATTGCCTGTTGAGGTAGTTAATTCATTCAATTCCACCTTTTCTTCGCCTGTTGAAGTCATCTCTTTGTATTTATTTCTCATTCCTATCACAATTCTCAAACTGTAATTATAAATTCCAATCGAAGGAAAACAATTAATTTTTCCCATCAGCACAAATAAGGACCAATGCAGCAGGCAGCTTCAGAGATACGGACTGTTGCAGATACAAAAGTATCCTGCAAAAGGTATAAAGGCCTGCAGTGTTTAAAAATACAAAACTTGAGCAAATATTGGAAAGGTTTGCTGTTTTGCTATTGACTTTTTTTTTTAAATATTTTCAAAGTCAGGCAGATTAAAAAAAACAATGCTCTTCGTCCTGGCTGAAAGAAATCCTTAATTGAATATCCATTTATAATTGAAAAATGAATTTAGCATAAAATCGAATATTTATTTAAACTTGAACTGGTGGTAGAGGTACTGGTATATACATACGTATTAATCCATTTTCTGGAAAGTGAACACAGATTGTGAGGCCAAATATTGATGATTATACGAAAGTAGAATGAAAATGAAAGACCGGACATATCCTCTTCGTCAATCTGAAAAAAATTGATTTTTAATTTGCTAATTTTGTAGTTCAGTGTGACCATGATTTCAATTTAGTTTGATAAAAAAACCGTCTTTAAATACAAGCAAGGCTAGTCAAGCTTTAAAAGAAATAGGTACCTGCAACATAGTCTGGACTCTTTGTGAAAAGAAGTAATTATTTATCCTTTTTCTTGTTTCGCATTTATTTTACATGCAACAACTTATTTAACAAATAATCAAGGCAAACAGAGTTTCTGGATTAATTTTCCACCTTATATTTCTTTTTTCTGCTTAACTTGCTTATTAAGAAGTCAAGAGGCAACTTAACGAAGGACAATAATTAAGACACATTGCTTTGCTTGAAACCTGCCGTAAAATTGTATAAAACACGAACATTCGAGTAGGTGAAGTTAGAAAAAAAGGACTATGGACATCAGACAAGAAAGAGAGGTGGTTGTTGAAGCAGCATGAAAAAGAGTCTTAAATTGTTCACAGAGTTTTTGTGCCAAAAGATTTCGTGATTTCATTTCGAGAGTTAACACTTTTAAAGTTTTATGAGGCTAGAGAGGGAGTATAGGACTAAAGGATATCCATCCTGTGGATGCACAAATCCCTTGGTGACTCTTAAGAGGTGCTAGAGAGAGTAGAAAACACACATATTAAATGCACGTGATCTGGTTGCTAAAAAATCTGAAACATGCAACTGCTGAGGAAATTCTGGTGTAGATAGAAAGAAAGTGCTCTGATGTTTGGATTTATGTGTTTGCAATGGGTTACATAAATTGCAATGTTGCACTGATGGGTTATGCTGGGTAGGGTTTAAGAAATCAAGATGATTTAAAAGCTTAATTTAAAGGTAGTGGGTGCATTTGTGACAAAAGTGCTTTATAAAATTTAACCTAATTTGACCTAATTTTTTTTATAGGAGGAGATATCATATGATGTGTTTATTTTAAGTATGAGTATTTGTTTGAATTTTGGAGCTATACAAATGTTTTTTCATCAAACCTGACACTATCCATCATATTTCCTAAGTCGCGGTACAGTTACAGATACAGATACAGTCAAAGTATATACTCTCTCTCAAGTCAGTATAAGCCTTTCAAGTTCCGCGTCTCATTGCCATTTTAGGGTAGTCATTATTCGATTATTCTCTTATTTCATTCATAGCTGGTAAGTTAAACCGACAACACAACTACCAGCCTTTGCTTTACCCAAGGGCAGCAGCAGGATTAATCAGTAATCAACAACGTGGATATGAGTGTATAACAGCTCCCTTATGGCTTGAAAATCATACCAGCCTCGGTTCAGAGTAGTTCACGTATAGGTTCTCTGCTTTTCAAACTGTTGACGTCATCCTTGATTCGCGCCCTGTGAAGTTAGCATAACAATAATTGTCCACGGGGGTGACAATATCATGATTTAGACGTTGAACCTGTTTCTCTTTATATGGCCTGGATCTTTGCAATGAAATTAAACAAATAATGGAACCCCTCAAGTATAAGGATTTCCTGGAAACGAATATGTTACCAAATGCCGAATGGAAAATCCCACTTTGATGGATGCTTTAGCCTGAAATACACATCGAATTTGGTAATAAAGTGGATTAATTTTAGAAAATATTAAAAAGTGTTTAAGTTTTGCAAAGTCAAATTAAACGAATTTTCAGTTATTTTATTTTAAAAACTTTTGAAGAATGATTATAATAATAAAATGTTAGGAACACTTACCTTAAAGCATAATTGCGATAATCTATTATGATCAAAATTGTAGACAAAATTAATGTGAAATGTTAAGAAGAAATAGTTGTTTATGTTTTGCACAATAATGTACATACATTTTCAAATAAAAGAAATTTCCCCCAAATAAAACAAAAAATATCATCACACAAAAAAAAAAAACACATAAAACACAAACAAAAAATGCATGAGTTGAAACAAATTCCAACTTTTTAGTGTCCTGAATCTTAAACTGCTTTTATTACACATTTGTCTTCAACCTCATCGTTATTTTTTTCGTATTAATAACTTGGGATCAACTCATTCTTTAACCGTCAAACTTTTTACGAGCTTTAAAAAGTACATCACTTTAAGAACCAATAATATAAACACATTATAAAGTTGTTTAACCTCCACAATAACGGTTGTTTTTTTGTTTGAAAAAAAACAGTGGTTCCGAATTCCTTAAAATTTAATGCCAAACCACAACAGGAATTAATGTCTTTGTTACTTACTAGCTGTCCTGTCGGACTGCCTGATAAAGATCTGATACAAATTTATTGAAAACTTCCTTCTATTTTTTTATTATAATATATTTCTTTTGCGCAATTTGATGTTTTAAATAAATGAAAAAAAGATGCCTTTAGATGTACCGTCGACCTTTATTTTATGGGTGATTCCATAGAAAACGACCCTTTACGAAAAATCAGAAAATATGACTTCGAATTGAAAAAATACCATTAGACGGTCTTAAAAGATTGCATGTTTCATTTTAAAAGTGAAATTATCAGAAGCTCAAAACCCTATTTACAATAAATAATTATTTCACAATTCGAGAACCGGTGGTTATTTGCCCTTATCAGAACTATAAGCACGTTTTCGTGTCATTTAATTATTCAATAGTAAATACAATTTTAGTTTTCAGGCAGTTGATTCATAAAGTGATTAGTGTCACGTCCGTAACAAAAAAAAATTATGTTTCATTACTGGAAGAAAAAAATTTGTATCAATGTGATAATTTTGAGAAAAAAGGAGAATACTATGATCTACTGTCAGACAAAATTTCAAGAATTTGAAATTAATACTGACCCCGTATTTAAAATTTTAAGTCTATGTCACATCCGTAACAGGTGGGCATTTCAAATCATATTCTTTCTGATTTTCAACCCAATTTTAGTTTTGTTGCTTTTAAATATAAAATTCATGACGTAGGAATATAATTCTAAGAAAATCTACTTTGAATATAAATTTAATCGGCCTTAAGTGAAAGTTTTCGATACTTTAAAAGAAAATGGAAAAAATCTCATTGAAGTGAGAAATCTATTCACTTTTCAGTGAGAAAAACTTCATTTTTCTAGAGAAAGTGTTTCTGTCATCATGTGAGAAATGATTATACATCGATGACAACAATTTCCCGTCAAAATATTGTATATTATACTGTTTTCATGCATACAAATCATACTTGGTCACACCTGTAATGATGACCTGTCACATCCGTAACGTTTTCAAATAAAAATTTTGTATAGTTTTTCGTAGTTTCGGTTCTCATTTCTTAACTGAAACTGAAGGTCAACTATCTTGATTAATATTTGCAAAAGAATGATACATATGTACATTTCATGCAATATCTTACACCACGTGAAAATTAGATATTTTAATCGCAAATCACCAGTTTTCTAAGGTCACACCCGTAACGCAACTAAATTGCATCCTATAACTGAACCACTAATTTTTCATACTTTAATATACTAATTTTTTCAAAGAGCTTCAGGTGTCCTATAGTCTAGTAAAGTTCTTATTTATAAATTGGGAATAGTATGTGAATAATCAATAAAATAAAGAGTCTCACTGTCACACCCGTAACGATGGAAACACCCTTATAGAATCTTAGAACAGGGACACTAGAAATTCTTGAGTTTTATAAGATAGTTCGCATTGATTGGGTATCTTAACATGGATAGACACAAACGGCTATAATCAATCACTTAGTTCACTACTAAAGGGGGTTTGATCCGATGTCAACACTCCTATAGATCTACGCATCTCGTTAAGCTGGGGCACTTCAGCACTCTGCTCAACGGAATCCTCATTTAGCAAGGCACAAAAGAGATCCTTCCACCTGCGTAGCTGGTCCTCAACTGATAAAAAGTGTGACATCCACATCTACTATAGGATGAATGGTGTCGCTTTTCTTCCCGACAACTTCTTTGGTTATTTGGTACAATTCCCCCAAATCTCCTCTTCCTGCAGTGGTTTTCCACATTTTCTGCGAGACTGTCTGTCTAACCTCACCCTCCTGTCACGTCTCACACAACGATCCGTAAACCATAATTGATGAAAAAGTATGCTTTTTTTTGTATCCTCTAAAAGATCTAAGTTGGATATTTTATTGTAGATTTAAATGAGGAAGAGGTGTTAAATAATTTAGATTTAGTCTCATTAGATTCAGCGTTAAAAAGTAGCCTTAAAACATGTACCATATCGTCCCTCTTCTCACGAACTGACGTGTCTGCTTTTTAAATATTTTACACGAGAGCAGTTTTAAGTTTTATGTCCTCCTTCTATCGGCGTTACTTTTGTGTTTTACAGCGGTTTTGGTACTTTTTTTTTGTAAAATTACAAGAATTTGCTAAAGTTTCAAATGATTTGAGATTCAATGTATGTACATATATCTATACATCTATACATCTATATATCTATACATCTATACATCTATACATCTATACATCTATACATCTATACATCTATACATATAAATAAAATTGGAGTGTCTGTCGTTAATATTGAAATAATTTCAAATTTTTGAGCTTAGGTGGTTGCTTACTTGCCAAGAAACAGAACTGCATCATTTAAAAAAATTTTGTCTGTCTGTCTGTTTGTCCGCGGTAACCTTCAAAACAGCAGAACAGGTTATAATGGTACTTTCCGTACATGTAGTGGACAACTCTGGGAGGCTACTTTTAATTTAAGAAATGTTAACGGTATCTTTAAAATATTAGAAAAAGAATAAAATTAAGGGAAAATTATGTCGAAACAAAACATTTATATATAGGAAATGATTATAAACAAGTAGAAGCAATCGATTTTAAAAGTGTCTGACACTTAAAATTACATTAGAAAAATAATTATATAGTCTTAGAGGTGGTGAAAGCTTTGCTCAAAATTTTGTCAACGCAGTGTCTAGATCTGTGCAAACTACATGCCACCAACAAGGCAAGGCAAGGCAGCGATGCCACGGCCGGCCCTTTGACCACCACAATGTATTTTCAAGATGCAACAAATAAAAGTATTTTATACCTTACACTTTGTGTTCAAACTTTATGCCATCAACCTTGCAGCCTTATGACGGCCCTTTAACCACAATAATGCACTTTTAAAAATGCAACAATGCAATTGAAACGCTGTCAGGTTTTATTTACATAATAATTAAATTGGAGTGTTTGTCTTTAATATGGAAATAATTGAAAGTTGATCAGGTGGTTGTTTATTTGCTAAGAAACATACACATGTAATTGCATCAATTTAAAAAATTGGTCTGTTTGAACACAATAATCTTTAAAACGATTCTGACGAGACCTAACGTGGATGTAGTGGAGTAACCTAAGGCACTTTTAATGACATAAATGGTATGGATATCTTTGAAATTTTAGACAAACAGTGAAATTCCGGTAGGTGCTTTCAACTTCGTCAGCAAAAAATGAAAAAGTCAGATCATTGTACCAATATTATTCCCTTTATAATTCTATCAGCACGACTTTAATTAAATGGACAACGAAAAATCCAAAGCTGAAACTCGTTTTATTAAAATAAATTTCTTTGCACTTTATAGCACAAAACAGCATAACGGCGGCGCACAGTGGGGCCGAGATTTGGTATTGTGATATACTTTTCTCTCACTATTTTTCAGAAGAAATCTGGCTGTTTTATTGATTTATGTAAATAATAGCTTTCATCCGAAACGGAGTTCACCCAGACCTTTAAAATTTAGAGCCCTAAGACTAATTCTATATATAAAAATGAATCCATATTTCCCTTTGTCACGCCATAACTCAAGAACTGCTTGAACTATTTGGATGATTCTTTTCAGATAATCTTTGGTATTGGGAGTGTTTTTTTTATGAAGTTTGGTTAAAATCGGTCTTGCGGTTTGCCAAAAATATGCAGAAGCGCACCCTGGGTACCTGCTTTATGTAATCAAAAGTAAATCAATTCAGTTTGAAAAGAAATCAATTAATCATGAAATTTTGCTCTAACAAAATAAAATTTTAAAAAAGGCAGTTGAATCTCAGTTATCCGGAGTTCAATTAATCGAGGACACATAGTTTTTTTTTTTAGTTTGTTCTCGAAATTTGTGTGTACCCGGGCAGAGCCGGGGCGGGCCAGCTAGTACTTTACTAAAAACAGTTAAAAATAATCGATCAACCAGATACGTATACACAGGCACCACTGTTTTGAAAAAGTCTTGATAGTGAGATATTTTAGTGTCGTGACAGTATGCACAGGTATCACTGTTTTGAAAAAAGCTCGCCCATAAGCCTTTTACTGAAAATTTTTGTTTGACAGAGTCAAGTAAACAGGAAGAACCGAATGCCATTTAAATTCAATTAAGTGATGGGTGAATAGCAAAAATTGGTTTACATCTTAACATAAACCTGAGGCGTTTTTATTCTTACTCACCGATAAATGTACCTAGTACCTGAAACCACTGTATTTTCACAATAATTTGCAATATAACGGAAAAATGCTACCTACATAATTGCAGTTACGTCTGTTCGTGAGAAACTTTTTAAAATTGCAGCTATGCCAACTTTGTCATAATGCATTGAGCAATGTCCAGACTTTTTTCAGGGAATCTAATGATGTAGAAATATGCAATCAAGTTACCCTAGCACATACATACATATATGCCCAAATCTCAAAAACGACAATTTGCGAGTTACGTCACTTCGTGAGATGAGGGACGAATGATAAGCTTGTGGCAAAACAAATATTTCAGCTTGAAAGACTTCCGACTTTTTCCCCTCTCCTTCTCTTCAAACGCATCTACACAAAACGCAAGTGCGGGGATTTTGGGGGACTTTGAATATGCTATAGAGTGTGTGTGATAGTACTAATCTTAACCTTCAAAATTCAGCTATAATCGTTCCAATATCTTTTACTTTTTGAGAGATATTAAATAAGTTATTAGTCCTTATCTGACTGACTACATATACAAATTTTAAAAATGCTTTCTCTTTGGCTAGCGTCGTTTTCGACAAAAGCAGGTAAAATATGTTCTAAAAAGAGTTTAGTGTAGATTTCAAATATGAAATCCATTTTTTGCTATCAGCTCAACTTTAGGAAATAAATTAAAAAATCACCCGTTTTTGACTATAGATTTTTTTTTTATTTGAAATAACTCTTACACATTGAAACAAAGTGTAATGGAACTGCACGGTTTGTATAAATTTTGTTCCGTTTCACATACAAGAGACCAACAATATTCACTTAACATACCATTATCCCAAAAACCTTTCTAACTTTTTTCTATTCTTTCTAAATCTTGGTGAAGTCGCTCTCCTTGCTCATCACAATATATTGAAAAATGCAACTGAGGATTTCTCAAAAAGAAAAATAGATATTGGGACGATTAAAGCTGAATTTTGAAGATTAAGATTAGTACTTTCAGAAATCTGTACAATTAAAAAATATAAAAATCAATTCGTATAGTTACATACCTCAAAAATGGCGAAAAAAGTTTTTTTGTTGCACTTTCTAACGATAATATCTCGAAAACCAGAGCTGATAGCAAAAAACGGATATCGGATTTCAGCACGAAAAATTACCCTAAGATCAGCTCTTACTTAGTCGTGTCGAAAACCTTGTAAACCTGTGTTATTACTTCTGAATATAAAGTGTCCATGAGTTTGTTCAATTCTTTTGTAACACGAGTTTTCATTCAATAACAGTCGTATTGAACTTCAAACTCCTTGCTGCATCCTGTGATTGTCCTTAAGGACAGCTGTGGTTCGTATAGGTACTGAGACTCATGAGAACCAAAATTTGGTCACTTTCCACGTCAGCATTGCTAATACTTCGAACAAAGCTCATTGACTTCCTCCATCGCTTATAAGGTCAATTTGGTTTTAAATTTGACCATCCGGATGTAGCCAAGTGATTTTGTTGCAAGTCTTATTATATAAGGGTTACAAAAGTCACGTCTGTGAAGTTAGCAGGGGAGTGGGAAAAAAGGACTCAAAATTCTGACCTAGCCTATTCTTGAAATGCAAAAAAAACTGCAAATTTGGAGCCTTACTAAAAGTTCCTAGCATGCTTGGTTCCTGAGATACACCATGTGACCTGCTAACTTCACTGTGAAGTTAGCCAGGTCACTAAATTTCACCGTTATTTGGCGAACTGCAAAATCGGGAATAGAAATGCAAAAAAAAAAACGCAAAAAAACTGCAAATTCCTGTCAAGGTCCCAATTGCGTGGGTGAAAGTTGCCCTGCTAACTTCACAGACGTACAAAAGTCGATAGGCAAATCGCCATTTTCATTCCGTGACCCCAAGCCATTTTTTCCCATTACGCGTTCCAGACCTCAGTTGTCTGATCCGACTTGGGCACTGAGATCTCCCATGACAATTGTGATGTTGGCTCTAGGAACATTTCTTAAGCCAAGTTAAAATGAGTGTAGAACCCGGCTTTGTCTTCCTCGGTGGCTTCATTTGTGGAGGCGTACAGCATTCTCGTTTTTCCAGTTCAGATCTGTATGAGGCTCTTCCTCTCCACTTTCGCTGATGCCCAGAATGCTGATCTTCAAATGAAGTATTACACGCTCAACCTACTCGTATCTACCTTCGCCATACTACAAGCAGGGCCAGATTTAGAGGTCAGGAGACCCTGGGGCAACAAAGGAGCATTATTTTCCAAATAAAATGGGTGCTTAGGAAAAAAATCATTGACTATTTTGATAGAGTATAAAATTGATATTTCTAGCCAAAATATTTCTAACCAAAATATTTCTAGCCAAAAAAACATTCAAATATGTCCATCTTTCCACATAAAAAGTCTGAATATTTCTATAAGGTAGTTCAATCCTTGAAATAATAAAACTCATTTTATATTGAAGTCTGGGCCAAAATGAAAATTCTTCTTTGACTTGAAAAAATAATTCAGGAGCTTTGTTTTGGCATCAAAATAATCACTGATTTCGTCTTTTAATCGTCTCAGAATCAATCATTAAAAATTTCAGTGATGAGTTTCAATATATTTTCCAAAAGTGCCAGAATTGACGTTTTCTTGACTTTTTATTGTGGCGTGTAAACAAATAATTTGAACATTTCCGAAGAAAGTTGAAACTTTTTCGCGATGCTTCATCGCAATTTAGAAGTTTTCTGGAACCTTTTTCATCCCAATATTCCATCTTTCCATGTATTGCAATGTCATGCCAAAGACCAATGAATGCCATTTTTGAAACCACAAAATTCTTTAAAACTATCCAGTTAGGCGCATGCACTAAAAAAATAAGAGATAAAAGTAGGAGTGAATTGAACTAAGGAACTAAACAAACGCATTATAATTATTAATTAATCATAACTTCTCCGTAACCCTTTTTTGTGTTCTTGTTCCTAAGACTTGAATTTGGTTATTATTGTTTTTTTTGTGCGGTATTTACTCGTCGGAGTTTTGTTTTGTGGATGCCCAGAGCTGTATAGCCCCGGCTGCCCTCCCCTAAATCCGGCACTGACTACAAGGCAAGGATCCAACCTTCCATGCTCCGATCTACCTATGTACTTACTCATTAACCACTACATCACCAATCATTCTGAAAGTAATATCGGTGCATTTCCTATTCAAATCCTCTTTGGAAAAGTAACTCTTCAAAAGAGGATATCTTATATACAGCCAGCTTCGAGTAATAATCAGAAATATTCATAAATATACCGAAAGGGTATTTATTCCTACCGGCCGCCACCAACAATTATGGTCTAGGATATTGTTTTTCATTCATTCCTACAGTTGAATATCTTCCACCAGAGCAAAAATATCACTCGAAAAACCTAAAGTACACACCACCATCATTTACCAATAAGCTACATACATAAATGGTTAAAACAAAAATAAACCCTCTAATGGCCTAATGCACACAGAACTTGAATGTTGATTCATTAATTCGAATCCTTCAATAAGGCTAGACTACCGAAAGTACCCTACCGCGTACTGCTTACACACATACATAGGAAAGTAAATATAGAAAATTATCTCATATACATACATACATAGGTTTGTCTATAGACTCTAAAACAAAATTTCCACAAAATCCATTAACACCCTGCTGAGCACTCGGTAAACAAAACTTCGAGTCTTTCTAAACAACAACCCCTCTCTTGCTTTGTTCTAGGTATAGACTTTTAGTTAGATATTGATGGAATCATTTTTGTTTGGGTAGGACGATGAGTCCTTATAATATATGTTGGGGGACTAAAGAGGTTTCAGCTGAAATATTAGCATATTTTGTGCTTGAAAATCTTTTCACAGACAACCGGCAGATTACAGTCGAGTGGATCCATTTAATCGTTCTTAAAAAAAAAAAACAGGATATTCAACTCATTTACTAACATTGAAATCCTTTCCATACGGAAAAATGATATGACCAAAAGTGCAATGGATAAGTTTTACTCCTGCGTAATTAAAGAGGATGCAGCCTTGATTGCTTTTTAAACTGTTAACATCTTGAAACTTATTAAAGCTCTTTGCCAAAATTCACGTCCTTATCTACCGCACACAGATGTCTTTGTTTTGTTTTCCTTAAATGTATTGACACAAGGACATTATCATTATTCAAATGCCTACAATGTCATACTATCCAAAGGATAAAGTTGAGTTTGGCAAAATTATTCTATCATTAAATCAGTGGCCAGGTCACATGCTGGTGATATTTGAATACATTGATTAAACGGTTGAATATTAATTTCATCTTCCTATATGTAGCCATAGTCAAGCCATTCAAAGCTATTTCCATATCCTTGGATAAAAGATATTATGAAAGGATGCGTTATCCTTTTCCATAAATACATAGATATATTTAGAAAGAAGGAATATACATTGTCATAGTAATTAAATTCCCATTAAGAAACTTGGGTTCATTATGGAGCATACAATACACGAAATATCTACACACAAGACAACAAGGAAACAGCAAACTCAAAAAGGATAATAATAATTATTAAAGACCAAAATTATTTTGTTAAATCATCCGAGCACATATTCAGGAGCCAATGGCGCCAATAATCCTGGACCACATTATCAACTAATATCATCACAGAAAATATGTGGGGACGGAAGATGCCATAGAGCTGGGTAAAACCGTTAACATTCTTTCGATTGAACCATATTCTCTATAGAAATATTTGAAGCATCATCTCTTCTCTGTCTTAGTCACTAAAAGGATATTTCTAGGTAACCCTGGTGAGACTTTGACTTTGTATATTAAACAAAAATGAATTATGATACTGGCGCCGGTAAGGATAATGAACAACATTATTTTTTCTTTTGTTTTTGTTTTTTATCATCCATTAGCTATCTGTATTAAATTGAATTCCTTTTTATGTTTTTTGTCTGAAGAGGGAAAGATATTAAAGATATTGAATTGTCTAAGGTTCCATTAGGTTTTGGTTTATAGTTCGAAAACATTTATCATGTGACATAAAATTTGTTATTTTCAAAGTTCCCGGAAATATGACGAACTATTTTATTATTTGTTCGCAGTTTGGATTACTTGTTTAGTGAGCTTTATATAGGGTTTCCGGTTGACGAATCGCACAAAGTAGATCAATTTTTTTACTAGAAATGTTATTAAAATAAAAGGAAATAAAAATTATTTTTAAATGTGTGCCAACATGAACTACTTGCGAAGGCTCTGCATAAAAATGGGAATAAAATGTAATGACTCTTTATTAGGACATTAAGTACACGCACGTAATATGTACTAAATATTTGCAGACAAGGCCCTCATCGGTCGTGAATCGATGGAAACAATAATGAATACAATTTTTAAATAATTTCGTCGTTATAGAAAATATGTTTAAAGGTATCTACAGTACATGCGATCTCAAGTAGGCATCTTTTCACAAATTTTGAAATCAAAAGCAATTTCAGCCCCTACAAAGAAAATAGGATACAAGTCACGGGAGTTGGATGGAAGACGCATACAACCATTCTCTTTGTTTTCAACATAATTTTGTATCTCATACAAACAGAAAAGCCAAGCAATTCAACTTAAGCTGTTTTTGGTTGTAGGTACCAACTAGAGGTCTTGAAACCCGGGTACCCGAATACCCGGGTATTACCCGAGACCTCGAGTACTCGGGTACTCGGGTTATTCGAGTACCCGGGTACGCAAAAATAAAAAAATACACAATTTATTACTGCACAAATTCACTTTCTTTGGTCTATGCTGATTTTGTTTTTGTGCTACAGTCGAATTTATACATTTTAAATGTAGAAAATCAGCTTTTATAGTCCAGTGCTGCCGGTCCTCGGGTACCCGAGATACATGAGTACCCGGGTACTCGGGTACCCGAGACACACGGGTACCCGGGTACTCGGGTACCTGAGACACATGAGTACTCGGGTACCCGGGTACCCGAAGACTTGCTACTCGGTTACCCGGGTACCCGGGTAATACCCGGGTATTTTCCTACCCGAGTACCCGGGTAGTTGAGAAACCGGGTACTACCCGGGTACAATCAAGAGCCATAGTACCAACCATATCACCTATGCTTAAAATGCCCTGTAACTTCTTTTTAAATAAAATAAATATAAAGCTCAACTCATAAGCAGCTAATAATAGGCCATATTGCCTTACATAAACCATTAATGAGTGACCATTTGCATTACAATTCCCTATGTTAGTACTTTGTCTTGGTGTATGAATATTATAAAGTGATGGAAAGAGGGATGTAAATAAAAGTAAAATGTACGACCCGCACGTATGTACTTCCTCTTACTGTTAAAATGGCTTACAATTCAGAGAATTTTACGGATTCCAATTCACTTGGATGGGTCAGATTCCACGATCCTTACTTTTTTTCTTGAAAGCATGAAGTGTGGTTTGTTAGATACTCTAACGAAATGCTCTTAGAATATTTTTTTTTATTTTGATATTTAATTTAGGTATTTTAAGTACAAATTATATGAATTGAATAGAACTAAATTTGGGTAAATCACGTTTTTTGAATGAAATACAAATTATAAAATAATTTCTCCTACCCGCATACATTTAAGCTAAGTATACAGTTCCTTGAAGAAAAAAAACTACATGTATTTCTTATGGGAGCGCTTTTTGCGAAAAAAAAGTTTTTTGACGTTTAAATTTTTTTATCGAACTGTGAACTACCCAAAGAAAACAAATTTTATATTCACCACGATTTTTTTTCGTACAAAACAATGTCACTGACATTCTTTTTCCGAAAAAAAAATGCGTTTGGCATTTGTGTTTGCTTTTTCATAGATCAGTCTCATTGAGATTTTTTTGGAAACTGTAAACTGACGACGAATAAAAAAAAATTTTACACCACGGAAATTTGTTCTTTGACGAAAATATTTTTTTTCTCACCTTGAAGAATTTTTTTACTCAAAAGAACTGTATACTTAGCTTTAAAACAGAAAACGTGAACTGCATACAATAGATTTTAGTAAGGAGTACATATGTACACAACACAGCTACATATATAATGTATATAGAGAGTGGCATGCCTCGAACGATTGTTTGCTTAAGAGAAATTATTTTATAATTTTAAGTCCATTTCAAAAACGTGTTATATTGAAAATTAATTTCCATTCAATTTATTTATTGTTTCGGCTCATTAGTATTGTGTTTGTGAAATTTTCCAATAAATTTGAAACATTGTGATAATATTATGACAGTGAGACATGTATGGGAAATTTCAAATTTATATTGTCTGTTAGTAACTTCCCACGCCTAGAAATGTTTTTACTTGCAATAGAGATAGATACTATAGGGCAAAAGTTTTGGATTCGTTGAAAAAAATTTAACCGATTTGCCATTCCAGCATAGTTGAGATAGGTAGATACATTAGAAGGTATTTATGTTTTTTTTAAAACTTTGACGAGAGCCAATTTTATTATTTTGGGAGGTATGCATACCAATCGGTATCAATTTGTTTTCTTTTTATTTTTGCTTTAGGTACATCTTCATCTTCTCTAACATTTTGAACCTAAGGTTTTTACCTGCGATATATGTAGGTACTATAAGGCAAGTTTTAAATTCGTGCAAAAAAAAATTTTTGAGATAACAATCAAACATGATATGTATTACGATGATAGAGAACACCAAAAAAGTGGGTGGCATAATTCTGTCTGTCTATCTGCCTATTCGTCAGCCAAAACAGCTCGATCGATTTTCTTCAAATTTGGTACATAGTGGTTTTTGGTGATTATGCCCACAGGTTTTTTCATTTTTTTTTAGAACCAAAAATAACGGTACCTGCCATACAATTTTGTTTAGCAAGTTTACATAATCGTACTTTTCTCAAAAACGGCTCAACAACTTTTCTTAAAAAATCTTCAATAAATTTATTTGAGTAAAGGCTTCCATTGGGTGGAAACCCATTTTTCAAAAATGGGTACCTACCAAAGAACCATTTTTTTAATTTTTGATATTCTTCAAAACGATACGACCGATTTCAATTATTTTTTTTATACAGAAGCTTGCAAAAAATATATGTAAAAAGTTTTGTGTATCAAAATTTTTGAAAAAATATTTTTTGAATTTTTAAAAAATGTTTCAAATTTTTTTTGGAAGATCAAGCGACATTTTTTCGATTTTTTTGAAACTCGTTAAGAGTTTTTTAGTACTCTCTAAAATATTTTTAGAAAAAATTTTACATTTATCAAAAATTACGGTACTTTGCATACAAAAGTTAAAAAAGCGCAAAGAAAAATATTTTTTGCTTAAAAACGACTTCTACGATTTTGATTAAACTTTTTTCATTTACTAAAATTAGTACGATCTACTACTAAAAATTATAAAATTTTACACTGGTAGGTACCTGTCATAGAACGTATTTTTTTACTTTGAATTTTCTCGTTATCGGCTAAACGAATTTTGATTATTTTTTTTGCATACAAATTTCGGATAAAATGAAATAATATTGCTTATCAAATTTTTCAAAAAAAAGTTTTTGGATTTTTAAAAATTCGAAATCTCAAAAACGGGTTGACAGTTTTTTTTTTCAAATTTTGCTTTTATATGTACATAAATTTATACTTTAGATTTGCATACCAAAATTTGTTCTTTAAAATGTTTTAAGAACTTTATATATAACATTTTTTTTTAAGAAACCGCTCCAACGATTCTAAATTTTTTTTCCCATACCTACAATTATATTCAATCAAGAATCAAGATGGCATTCTTTTTTCCCACCTCAAACTGTCAAAAGAGTTATTTTAGCCAATGCCAATGTCATATTTCAGCTCCTCTATATTTTTTTGCTCTTAATTTCCATGTTTTGACTTGAAAATGAGTCGAAAAAAATAAATATTTTTTTTACTTGAAAAATGTTTATTATGCGTTTTAAACGAGAAAAAGAAATTGAAAATATCAATCGCAGACAAAAAAAGATTATTACCAAAGTTGTAGATAATTAAATTTTGAACTACTTTTGTTAAGTACATTTTTGATCAAAAGTTGAAAATAGGCAAGTTATTTCACAAAAACCGATTTTCGTTAAATTAAAGATGGCGGCTAACGCAATGGAGCTAGGAAGTCGAAAACTTTTTTATAGACTCTAAATGAACCCCTCTAACGATTAAAATAAAAAAGATCCCTATCTAATTTCTTGCATTCCAGCTCATTTTTTATCTATTCCCCCTATGTGGTACTTTTTGCGTTTTTTTTCCTTAACGTTATACCTACATATACAGTATACATATTTGTAACTCGCGCACTTATTGATGCATAAGAACAGAAATAATAAAGCAAATTGAAAAATTTTGTTTGCCCTGTATTTTATGTTCAATTCTCAACAAAACAGTGTGTAATACATAACGGAAAGGAGTAAGTTCTAAGAAAAAAACTAATAAAAGAAACATAAATCGCATGTACTCAATTTTGCACCAAGCGTTAACCAGCAAAAATATTGAAATTTGCTGTTAAATTTGCAATTTTTTCAATTTGCCTTATTATTTCTGTTCTTATGCATCAATAAGTGCGCGAGTTACAAACATGTTCTCATTTTTGTTCCCTACTGTATGTATTCCATATTCGCATTCGGTCATTGTATATTAGGGTGTTTCATTTTATAAGGCACAAAATAAAATGTTAAATTTTACCTGACTTTGCTCATGCCCCGAGTCTCTCTGACAAAAAAGATATTTTTGCCAAATTTCAAGAAGATTGGAGAATATTTAGAGGTTGCGCATTTTGATCACTTTTTTAAAAGTAGGCAAAAAATAGGATTTTTACATTTTTTGCAGCTTTTAGAGAAAATGTGTTTTTTTTTTATAAGAACACAAAAGTCTAGCTCCCATCACCCTTAGCGGTGAGTTGATCTTCAAATAAAAAAAACTAGTTGCGTCAGTTAGGGCAGGGGTAAGGGGATAGGTGAACCCCATGCAGTCAATTCCGGTAATTTAATCAAAAGAGATCCCTACCAATAGAGGACAAGCAATTTCTTTTGGCCAAAATTGGATTATATGGATGTAATATGTGACATATTGTTTAGAAAGGACAGCACTGCGTATTACACAGTTATGTAACAAAAGACATTTTACATAGTAAACGATAACTGTAAGATAGGGTTATCTCTCGAGGAGGTGACGTGAATTGACCACCAAGATCGTGAGATTTGCCCCCATTAAACTTTTCGTGGGGTTTTCTGATGTCGCAGGTCTATGCTCATGAGCCGCAATCAACTGATGCCCTCAAAGTCAAAATAATTTAGGCCATCGTTCAAATTCAGCCCGAACTATGCAACAAAGGCATTCAAATTTCGACATCTCGGATCCTTGCCACCGTGCGCAGTCGTGGCCGATATTTTGAACAATGTCATATTCCATATTATATATTTACTATAGCATACTTACAGTCCCTTCAAAAAATAATAAGAATTTCGTTAATACCACACACACAGCTTGTTTTATTCCATTTCAAAGTCGACCTGCCCTCTCTAATTGGTAAACCGTGTAGGCATAACGCTCGAAGTTTGAAGGTACAGTTCGAAGAGAAATTATTTTAAAAAGAATTGAAGGTAGGGATGTCACAAATTAACAAAATGTAGTTTAGATTGTACTTGTAGACACACACAACCTTCACAAGATGAAACAAGTGCATGAGAAGCCCTTTAATACAAAGGACTTCAATATTAGAAAACTCAATAGTTTCAGATAAAAGTGATCAAAATGCGCAACCTCTAAATATTATCCAATCTTCTTGAAATTTGGCATACATATCTTTGACATCACTTAGACTCGGGGCGTGAGCAAAGTCAGCCAAAAATCACACCTTTGGAAATATGAAACACCCTATTGTATATACACTCTTTGTAGGTTGACATTTGGTCGATAGGTTCGCTGTGATCGCCTTACCGAGATCCCTTAACAAAAATTAGGATTACATTTGGACACTAGATGGCCACGAGCTTTTTTTCTTCATGAGAATACTATAGAATTTATATACAATGATTCGGTATTCATTTTTATATTTTCTTTTCTCAACATGCAAATCTGGGTTGTCTACGAACACTTCTCCTTTTTTTGGTGTCTGTTTTATCATTTTTCTCGTATTTTGTTTCGGCAGACCAGTATCAACAAAGTGAAGCTTGAACGCAATAATTTTGTCTATACCCCTGACGTTTCGCCCTCTCCCTCCCTCTTTCGCCTCGATATGAACGAGAAACAACGAACAAAGTAAGAAAAAGAAATTATCCCGTTCAAATGTCATTTAATTTCATGTGGTTTGGCCGAAGAATTTTTAAGGACTGGTCAAACAGAACGCGATCTGGAAATCTTTGTGAGAAACTAGAAACAAAATTTAACCGCCGCGATTTTTTTTACCCAGTGAAGTATTGATCGTATCGCCGGATCGCGTTCTGTTTGACCAGTAGGGCTTGCCACGATACCAAACCAAACGAGACTTTTGTTGGTATAGTCTCGGTATCGTTTAAATTGAAAAAAATCGGTATCGTCTCGGTATCGGTCTCGTATTGCTAAGTCTCGTCTCGGTATCATTTGTATCGGTCTTGGTCTCGGTTGCATTCAGTGTTAATAAGAACTAACTCCTAAAATTTCTTCCAAATGGCTTACAAGCCTTTTACGAAAATTATGAAAATTTCATCCCAATCGTATAAGCAGTTCCTGAGAAACCAAGATATAATTTAAAATAGGCGTGTCAGTGGGTGTATTTTACTAAAATCGCTTCCTTAGACTTCCTCTAGCTAAAAATAAGTATAACTTTGAGAATATCATGCAAATCGTTAGAGACGTTTTCGAGACACAAAGAACAAAAAGTTATTAATTAATACTAATATTCAAAAATCCATTTTTTCTGCCGATACAAAACGATACCACCGAGAGTCTCAGTAAATTTCGGTACTTAAGGTTCGGTATGGTCTCGGTTTGGTTTCGGTATCGTTTTGGATGTTTTGAAGCTGGTTTGGTGTCGGTATGGTTTCGGTGTCCGATACCGTACCGATACCAAACGATACCGAGACTTTTCTGGTATCGTAGCCAGCCCTATTGACCAGGCTTTTAGTGTGGAAAAAAGGAGTAGATCTAAAAAAATCGGAGTGGTGGAGTAGATTTGTTTTCTTCCTCAAAATTGGAATAAATTTGCTCCGATTGGAGTAAGGTCCGACCGCTGGTTAGTAGGTATGCCTCCGTTTGAACATTTCTAATGTTAAAGTTTCGACATAGCAATCAAACATGATATTTTAGGATGATAGAGAACACGAAAAAAGTAAGTGGCAAAATTCTGTCTGTATCTCGATCTACAGCCTAAACCAATGATGCGATCTCCTTCAAATTTTGAACTTAAGGCTTTTTGGTGATAGCCTAGAGGGAAAATTTAATTTTTGTTCGACTCCAAAAATAACGGTACTTGCCATACAACCGTTAAGGAAAAGCTTATTCATCTCAAAAACGACTCCAACGTTTTTGATAAAAAATTCAGTGTAGGTATTATTGTAAGTATGTTGTACTTTCTGGTTTATAAAATTACCAACAAAAATTTCTAACGGTATGTACCTCCCATTTAACGTTTTTTTTTTAATTTTCGATTTTCTCACTAACGGCCCTTCCGATTTCAATAAAAAATTTGTGCAGTAAGATTTAAATTTTTTGTTGAAAATTCAATATTTCAAAAACGGGTTGATAATTTTTTTAAAACTTGTTTTGTAGATGTAAATAAAAAAGTCCTCAAAATTGTTTTACCAAAAATTTTTCTTTGAAATTATTAAAAAAAATTTTGAGGCCCCGAGCTTTTACATTGCAGGATTAATCTTTGTCACTATGCAAAACTCCTGAAACAGCCCATTTTCAATATTTTGAATTCGTAGATCTAAGAAAATCTAACCTACAACTTTCTAAGCCGCTTGAATTTTGAAAACAAGCATAATTTATAACCCGTTTCTAATTATTTGCGTGCACCATCGACTTTTGTGCGCACTTGGAAAATGTATGGTCTACGTCAATTTCCTTTGCTTCATCGTTTAGCTAGTACACAACTTAGTCTGGACAAATAAAATGGAGAGGTTTAGTGCAGAAACACAGGAGATACGGAAGGATGAAAAGTGGCTTTGGAATCGTTAATTACGTGCACACCACTGTATTCTTTACATTAATTTTTGGCAATCAATAATGTAGAAAATGGTTCTCTGAAATCCTCCTTTCAAAAAATAAAACACACAATGTTTCCTTAATTTATATATAGGTAATAATATATTTCTCAGCTTTTTTAAATATTTTTTCTTGCTTAATATAGTAATATACATTTTATACATATACAATTTTGAATCCTATTTATTCTTTTTACATAGGACAGAAATATCCCTTCCAAATAACACTGCAACTAACAATATTTTTGTTTTTATTTTGTTTTCGTTTTTTTTTTAAGTTTAAATGTAAATTTTAAATTTAAATGCTAAAATATACAAATTGCAACATACTGTTCTGTTTTATTTTCCTCATTTCATTTGGGATTATTATGGATTAATTTGCATTTAAATAACACACATCAATTTAATTTGTCTTTTTCATATTTAATGGAATAGGTATGTAGTTAAAACTTGCACATTTCATTATCTTTTTCTGCTGGTATATTTTTTTTGTTAGTATAATTATATTTTTTTAAATACATATATAATTACAATATAAGGGACTAGGTCATTATTGGATTAACTTATTTATAAATAAATTTTAATGTTTTCTTCTTTCGGAAATACAGTTGTATAAAAATGATTTTTAATTTTTTTATGTAGTTTTCAATTCGTACATGTGCTCAGTATATGTTTTTTGTATACAAGAATAAACACATTTGTTTAAATTTTAAGTTGATTAAGTTTTTTTACATGGGAATATTTATTTCATTTAATTTTTAAATTATTATGAATGAAATATTTAGGTTTTGCTTAAAAATTAGCAAATTATTGTTCAATTAATTTATTTTTAAGATTTATTTTTAAGATTATCATGTTTTTTTATTATAACAGAGTTTTTATTTTATATTTTTATTTACATAATAATATTAACTATAGTATATTTTAACTATAAGCTTATCAACAATCTTTAGCTTAAAATTGATTTATTTTAAAGAAAACTTATAAGATTACAGAAGACATTTATAAAAAAAATTAAAATAAATATTACGACTTGGTGGTAAACAGGTAAACTTGTTGCCAAAATAAAGAGAACGCAATTTTTCTTCGAAATGCATGTTCAATGAGATACATTTTCGTGTGATATTGCGCTGGATGACACTTGAATGTATGATGAGTGATCGTTGAATTGAATTGGAGGAATTTGAATCCTAAAAAAATTTAGCTTAATACAAATCTCTCTAGTGATCACGGGTGTCCCAAAACTACCGCAAGATTTGAATATCCTTAATAAAAAGAAATAAAGGGTGTTTATTTAGACGTGTGGTTTTCAAGAAGAAATAAAACGCATATAGTTTAATGTTTTGACCAAGAATTTAGCCTTATTATAAAAATAAGGGATTGCGACTAAGTTTTAAAAATGATTTTGGGCTCGAATAAATTGCAGCCGAGAGGCCCAATTTTCGACTACTTTTTGCAGCAACTGGGGCCGTATGTCAGCAATAACACATTGTTGATTGTTTCGTTGGCTATATGGCATGCAGCGCCCGCCGTCTTGTTGGAACCAAAGGTCGTCAACATCAACATCCTCCAATTCAGGCACGAAAAACTAATTAATCATGGCTCTATAGCGTTCCCCATTGACTGTAACATTATGGCCGGCTTCATTTTTTTTAACCATTTTTCATCGCAGCGCGCGAACCGAACCATTATTTTGGTAATAAATTTGCAGGATTTGCAAACGTTGTTCAGGAGAAGATCTTTTCATTATGAAATGGCAAATCAAACTGAGCATAAATCAAGTGACAGCTGTCAAAAAGACCAACTCCGAACAAAGTATTGCCAGATTGAAAACCACAGAAAAAACACCCTTTATGACAGCTGATAGTTTAGGGTAATTAAAATAGAGCATAACACGAGGGAGCAATGTCTTTTCATTGTTGATTAATATTAATTTGATTTTGGAACACCCGACACTTTCGAGGGATCAATTTTCCTCCTTCCGAAGATAAGTCGCGGTGGCTTCATTTAGCGAAATGACTTTACTTGTAACACTTTAACTTAAATATAAAAATTTCAATATTTTACAGGGCTTATACAACCTTTTTAACTTATAAAGTTTTTGTTTTATTTAAAAAATATTAAGTTTTAAAATTAATTGCATTTTTGAATGTTTTTTTTAAATATTCCTTTAGTTTTTGGGTTTGTCCTTACTTCCCTTTTTTAGAAATCTTTAGTAATAAAATTTTTTTTATTCATTGCATTTCTTTCTCAAATAATATGGCTCTGGGTTTTATATCGTTTTCTTTGAGAGTGGGGAAAGGGAAGAACAAATGAGTACAATCTTGTAACTAGCAATTATTTACACAATTTTCTAACACAAAAATGGGTTAAGACATCTTTCTTGGAAAAGTACCAATGAAAAGTCCTCTAAAGCCTCAGGACATCTTTTTGAAATTTAAAGATAAATCCCCCGGCTATGTTTCATAGTAACGAGACCAATTATTATATGTAAGTGTGAAAACATACACGTCCTTTCTATTTTGTTCGCCCAACATTTCGCTTCTACATTTTTGTATAATATATTTTTTATTTTCTTGTAAATACAGTTTTTTATTATTTATTTTATTTTTACAGCAAAAAAAATAAAATTAAAAGGATTCGTTACTCATCGTCTCCTTTGCAGAAACCAAGCAGTTTTGTCGTTCATTGTTTAGAATGGAAATAGTTTTCTTCTGTCACGGTTTTATTTATATTTATATTTTTTATACATCTACTTAAACATAATGGAAAAAAGGACATATATGAATATTTTGTTGTTGTTCTATTTTTTTTTTTTATTTTCTTTAAATCCTTATTGTTGTTCGTCTATTGTCATACAACATTCAAGTCATGAGTCCTTAAACTCTGAATTTTGTTGCCCAATGCTAACGCTTGGATTCACAAGGGAAAATGTTGGCAAG
This sequence comes from Dasysyrphus tricinctus, assembly GCA_963921185.1. Taxonomy (NCBI): domain Eukaryota; kingdom Metazoa; phylum Arthropoda; class Insecta; order Diptera; family Syrphidae; genus Dasysyrphus; species Dasysyrphus tricinctus. The sequence continues at coordinate 299,983,858 of OY992530.1, forward strand.
GACAACGATTTTGTTGTTGATGGTGATTGCTGCATCGCTAAGGATACACCTGCTGTTTTTGTGAGTGTCCTTCGTTGTGTAAGTCCATCGCTCCATCGGGTTCTACTGCTGTAACTTCTGTTGTTGCTTCTGCTGCTGCTGTGACTTCCATCTGAGCATAGGTGATGAATATAAAAGTGTGATAGTTGCAGGACGATTGCCAAGAGAAGTACTACGGATGTGACAGTGGGTGCTGAAGAAATAAGTGCAGTCGATCCACTGCCGCCAGCATTCAATGAGGACACATCACCTGTAGGGATGAATTGAAAGAGAAAGTCTGTTTCGTTGTAGCGAATCAAAAAATTTATAAATCTACAAAAAGAAAAGAGAAGAATAAACTCGAAATGAAAAAAAAAAATTGGGTTATCCTTTTGGATGAGTTGCTCACTGGCATGGGATGCAGTACATATCAATGGACCAGGACCTACACTATGTAGTATGTGTTCATCATCTACCTATGTGAGAATCTTAATTCGATAATAAAATATTTATATAATTAATCAGTAGCCTAAGGTAGAGTCATATAGCAGCACAGGGATGCAGTACTTCTTCCGAGTTGAAATTTGGAACAATGATGAATGTGCGGATATGCGAGAAAAAAATATAAAATGGGCAGAGAGGTAGATATAGAATTCATGGCAATTAGGTGTTACTCGAGGTGATGTTTGTACTGGAAGATGAATAGGGCTTGACGATGGAGAGCTTTTTTTTTTGTTCTGAAAATATGATGAGGTTTAATATGGGTTAAAAGGTTTTTGGCACGGAGTCGAATGATGGTTGTAGGGTTTTGAAACTTCATTTTGAGAGAAACTTTAGTGTTTGTCAAGTTAAAGATAATGAAAAACAAGAAAACCACACATTGTTGCGATTCAGGTTCAATAATCTGCACTTTTGTTCTACTTATAAAATGCCTGGAGTTAAGAAGTTACGTTTTCTAAAATATAATTGAGCGTTTGGGAAATGAAAGGAGATGCTCATTCTACTCGGGTTTTTATTCAGTAGACACTGATTTAGTGCTTCCGTAGTTCTACATCCAAAGAACATGGATATGAATCTAAAAATAAATGGTAGAAGCTGAGGGTGGTGTCGTCTACGAAGGAATTTAATGGGTAGATATATAAAAAGTTTCCGACGAGAGATCGTTGGTGAGTATAGAAATAGAAGGTCAGAGACAAAACGGAGCCCTGATAAGCCATACCAAAAATTATATATTGAGAAAATATTGACATTTTTTTAGAAGAAGTGAGCGATAATGCTGTTTTATTCTATCCCGTCAAAAAAGACCAGCAATTTAGTAAGGATGAAAAAACTTGTTTAGTGCTTTTGTCACTAGATATTTGTGTATTGTAGTGCGAAAAAGATGTGTTTTCTTTAAAAGAAAATGTCAAATTTGTCTCAAATAAACAAAAATACAGTTTCGTTACACGTAATTGCCTACTTAATTACATAGATCTACAGTTGCGAAGTTAAAAATAAAAGTTATGACTTTCAAACATCGACTCACCCAGACACTCATTTTATTACTTCTTTCACATAGATAACCTATATGAAAAGTGTTTTATATAGCACAAAGAGCCATTATTATGGTAGCAGTTTTTTTGACATACATTTTTGTAACTATTGACAGAAATATTTTGATATAAAAATAAAATAAAATTTAGCTCTAAAAATGATATAGAAATGCAACCAGATATTTTTTTTTATATAGGAGAATATAAGCAACAAAATATCAATCAAATAATATTGAAAAACGCACATGGCTCTCATCAAAGCGCCAAAGCCATGTGTCTGTCGTCTGTTGACAGCAAGAAAATCGTTGACGAGTGCTAAAAATGCATCATCAATGAATATACATAGTACGGAGAGGATATCTTCTATAAAAGATACAATTTTATTGCATTTTCCTTTTACTTTGATTACATTATACACTATAGATGAATTGAATAGGTCTTCCTATCATTTAAAATCATTGACACAACATATTTTATATAGCATTACTTTAAGGTATTAGCATGATACACTCCCGTTTATTTGAATAGGTTCAAAATTTTCGAGTGCGATTAACCGTTACAGTTCCAAATTGAGCGGACTAAATGAGTTTTTGTGAATGACATTAGAAAAAGCATCCAATTTAGGAGCGAATAAGAAAAAACACAATCTTAAAATTACTACTAGTTCAAAGCAAAAGTGATGATGAAGGCGGTGTACATATTCAAATTAACCAAAAAAAGGGCTAGGATTTGCACATGAATTTAAAGAAATGATAATAAAACGTGTAATGACGGTAATTTTAAGATTATGTTTTTCTTATTCGCTCCTAAATTGGATGCTTTCTCTAATGCCATTTACAAAAATTCATTTGGTCCGCTCAATTCAGAGTTCTAACGGTTAATCGCGCTCAAAAATTTTGAACCTATTCAAATGAACGGGAGTGTACCTTATTAGTGATTAGTTAGACTATTGATGGCAAACAAAAATATTAAATCGTCACTAACTGTACTGAATTACTCTCCATAGCCAATTTCGGAATACTGTACATGCATTTTTCTTTCAGTTACACTACTTGAATGTAGATTGCCAGACCTATCCCATTTTAATATTCAGAAATTCAAAACCAATCTCCTATTAAACCCTTCCCCATTTCTACAATCGCTCGCACTGCGTTACTGGCCAAACACAAAATAAAAAAAAATAAAAAACAGAACTTATCTAAAATTGAAATTTTACTATAAGCTACATCTATGTACATACATTCATTGAGTTCAAGGGGTTATATACTAAACCAAATCTAGCATTTACCCTTATTTAGCCTTTTAAACAAATTAAGTACTTGAATTGACGCGTTTCATAATCCGTTTTTTTAAATCATAAAAGCCTTATCGAACTTGTAGGATCTATTCAATTGAACTGGAGTGGATTGCTCAAATCATTCAACGGAAGAAAAAAGTCCTTGAATCATAGTTTGGTTCGTTTGCTTTATTCGTTTCGTACAGCAAAATCCGATATGTACAACATAAAATGATGTTGGGATTTTTGTTTGCATTAAATCCATCATCAGCAAGAGGCTATTGGGAAAAAATCCGTGTAATACTTTTAGAAGAAGACAACCAACCACCCTGCCATCGTCAAAGGCAAAAGGTTAATAAACCAAATGCATTTTCTATTTTTAAATATATTGAGGAGGTGGCTTTGAGACTTTGAATAGTTTTCTTTTTATTTTTATTTTATTTTATATCAATGCATGTAACATTTGTGAGATCCGAGTAGGTATTTAAAAAAAATCCAAACATATTATTTTTAACTCACCTTGTATGTTTGTGAGGTAAGTGTCCTTTTTGTCAATTAAGTCACCATCTTGTAAAGCAAATTGATCGTAAGGAAGAGTTTGAACTAAATTTACACTATTTCCACTACCACCATTGCTGGTGTGTTTATGTCGATCTTCTTCAATGCTCTTTTCTGTTGATTTTAAGTAAACATCATGGATCAAAGCTGTACAACGAACCTTAAATATAAAAGAGAAAATAAAATTATTTTTTTAGTTTTATGTTAGCAAAATATTTTATTATTTTATTTCTGAAAGCACAAAGCCTCTTTTGACAGTCTATATTAGTTCCATTTAATTTCAAATTATATTATTATTTATCGGCTATACCTACCTACATTTTGTACATACATATTCATTTACCTACACAACCTTCTTCTAAAAAAGTAAAAGTTTCAATATCTAAGAATATTCGGGATGTATACTGTGGACCTAATGAAATAACTAAAAATATTGCCTTCTGTAAGTCTACATTTTTGTTGGCCTAAAACCTTTCAGTATGTTTCTACATTTTCATTGATTTCTCTAACATCTGTTGTAATATTTATAGTTAGAGAAGTTGCTGAAGTAATAATACCTGCTTTTTAAACAATACTTTTACAAATTTATGAAACCAGCATCTTGTGATTTAAGGACTAAGAAAAACCATATCTTTCGAAAACAACAGCTTCACATACAAAGTAATTGATTTTATTTTTGGTGTTGGGCTCTTTTTTTGGAAAGGTCTAAAGATTTAGTTCTTCCCACAGAACTTTCTTTAAGTATACCTATCTCGCTTAGTCTTTTAAGAAATACAAATATAATATGTATATATAGTTGTATATTCAGATGAAAGGATGGGCTTAGAAAGTTTCTCTTTTTGTAATAGTCCAGTCAACGAAGACTCAAAATCATAAAATAAATGCAATAAATCATGCTCTCTGGGTTATGATTTTACGTGGTAGGGGTGACCCCCAGGTATAACATACTAAAAGTCCCCAGGCCAGGGCCACGAGCTTTAGGCAGAAGGGGGGTTAAATGTCCCCTTTTGTAACTTTTCGGGAGTATTTTGAAAACTAAGCGTTTAAGCGGAAAAGTGTACACATCAAAATGAAAGAATAATTAATTTTCTACAGAAAAAGCCTTATTCGTATTTTCGGTAGGATCACGGTTAAGAAAAATACGAGCAGTAGAAAATTCAAAAACAATGTTATTGTCTTATAACATCAATGGTTTTTGATCAATTTACTCAGAAATATAGGAAAAAGTAAGTATATATTGATCATGGTCACTCCAGGGACATTATTAGATCAAGTTATGGTGTAAAGAAGGTAGTTGTGTTTGAAATGTCCTTATTTAATTTTTTTTGATACAGTGTTTATTTTCATATGAGAAACGCTGTTTCTTCAAAGGTAAGAAGTACACAACATTTTTCCAAGTTATGGGCTAATATTTTATGAAATAATTTTTGGACATATTCTAAGAAATAAATTATATAAAAGGGGAGTTGTATTTCCCCCCTCTTTTCTATAAGGGGGACCAATTCACAAAACATTGAACTAAAGTAGAAAAATAGCTATTTAAAAACAACGGAAATACTTACATTACTGTGCTATATCTTTATTAAGAGCTTAAAACGAGTTCTTTAATTGTATAGGAAATAAATCTTCAATTTTTGAAAAATTCGTTTGAAAACTCAAAATTAAAAAAAAAAATTGAAAAATTTTGTTACTTGATTTTTAATTTTTTATTTTAGGGTTAGGTACTTGAGTTCCAAAATCAAAGTCTCCAAATCAAAATCCCCAAAACCGAAATCTCCGAATTTAAGATCCAAAAAAACTAAATCCTTAAATACAAAATCCTTAAAACCAAAATCTCCAATTTAAAAAATCTTAAAACCAAAATCCCCAAAGAAATTATATTAAATGATATATGTATAATTTCTTAGATATACTCGAAATATGGAAAAATAAAAAAAAAAGTTCTTTTCTTTATTGTTTTTTTTTATTTATTTTAATAAATATAACATTATTAATAGTATCTTAATCACAAAAATTAGTGTTATGTATTAAATATATCAAAATAACAAAATTAAATTATTCAAATTTCTATAAATTTCCAAAATTTAAAAAGAAATTAATGTAGTCAATTAGTTAACACAGTTGAATAATGTAGGCTACAAAGCGCAAATACTCCATTTTAGCAATCTGTGATCGCCTTGCAATAATATTTCTAATTTGTTCGTTGCTTTTAACTCTCGCTTATTAATAATGGATTGCTCAGTCAAACTTGTTTTTAAATTCATTTGTAGGGTAAGTATTCACATAGGTATGTACATAATGTATATAATAGAAATCCCCATTGTTATCATCAGGTAGTATAGTAGCAGAGGCGGCTTTTGGGATTTTTTTTTTGGGGGGTTTTGGGTTTGGGGATTTATTTTACACTAAAGTAGTAAATTTTCTTTTTCTATTTAATGTTGTTATTAGCCTTTAGTCGAATGCTGAAAACCAGATGGTTTTAGGAGCTTTAGTTTTTGAGAAAACTGAAAATTTTGAAAACAACTTGTTTTTAAATCAACAAAAATGATTAAAAAAAGTAGTTTTTACAATTTTCAATTTTGTCAAAACTAAAGCTCCTTAAACCGTCTGGTTTTCAGTATTCGACTAAAGGCTAATAACAACATTAAATAGAAAAAGACAGTTTACTACTTTATAGTGTAAAATAAAAATGAAAAATCAAGTAACAAAATTTTTCAATTTTTTTTTAATTTTGAGTTTTCAAACGAATTTTTCAAAAATTTTAAACTTTATTTTCTATATAGTAAAAGAATTCGTTTTAAGCTTTTAATAAAGATATAGCACAGTATTGTAAGTATTTCCGTTGTTTTTAAATCGCAATTTTTCTACTTTAGTTCAATGTTTTGGGAATTGGTCCCCCCTTATAGAAAAGAGGAGGAAATACACCTCCCCCTTTTATATAATTTAGTTCTTAGAATATGTCCAAAAATTATTTTATAAAGTATTGTTTAATAACTTGGAAAAATGTTGTGTACTTCTTACCTTTGAAGAAACAGTGTTTCTCATATGAAAATAAACACTGTATCAAAAAAATTAAATAAGGACATTTCAAACACAACTACCTTCTTTACACCATAACTTGATCTAATAATGTCCCTGGAGTGACCATGAATCTATGTATATATACTTAATTTTTCCTATATTTCTGAGTATATTGATCAAAAACCATTGATGTTGTAAGACAATAACATTGTTTTTAATTTTTTTGAATTTCCTAATGCTCGTATCTTTCTTAACCTTGCACCTACCGAAAATACGAATAAGGCTCTTTCTGTAGAAAATTAATTATTGTTTCATTTTGATGTGCACACTTTTCCGCTTAATTGCTTAGTTTTCAAAATATTCCCGAAAAGTAACAAAAGGGGACCTTTAACCCCCCCTCCTGCCTAAAGCTCGTGGCCGTGGGCTGGAGACTTTAAGTATGTTATACCTGGGGGTCACCCCTACCACATAAAACAATAACCTAAAGAGCATGATTTATTGCATTTATTTTTCCTTCGTTGACTGGACTATAAGAATTTACAAAAAAATGGTAAAATTACTTTCTCACGCGAACAAAATTTAAATATACATACATACATATGGTCAATTAGTTGACATTATTACATTTAGAGCAACATATTAGACTTATGGTATGGACTACGAGCCGTTAGCAATTTTTGGGTGTGAATAAGTGCCCTAGACATGAGTATGGAGGTCCAATACCTTTTGGGTGAAGAGCGAAACCCGATTTCTAAACAAATTAACAAATTGTGAAATGCGTTCTCACTGAAAAAACATTTCCCTCAGATAACGAATATGGTGGTTCAAGACGTTTTCTATGGGGCAGCTTGTCTGCCAAACGCACTCAAAGAATGCAAATTTTTCATTCTACGAATAATTATGATAGCAAAATAAATCTATTCTTAAATGTGGGTAAAAGCCCGTTTTTCTTAATAAAAACCAATGAAACTAAGTGTTTTTCCTGTAAGTCTTATTTTTACTTGGTATATCATTATAGGAAATATGTGCTATTTTTACTTGCGATCTACAGGGTGTTTTGTCCGAGGTGTGAATTGAATTGTGTGTTGATTTGGCCCAGACAAGAACAAATCGTTTGGGAAGGGGTTCTATTTTCTCCCGTTAAGGCAGTACGGGCGATAATCTAGAAAAAAATTACTTAAAGCAGAAAAACAAATTATTTGAAAAAACGGCAACACGTTCAATGTCTTGAGACAGCGTTTTTAGAGTCAAAAATTCATTCTATAATTTCTTTTTTAAATAAAGTTGTTTTTGAGAAAAATAAACTAAAAATCATAAACTTTTTTTCAAAATTTTACATTATTTAGATTAAGAGACAATTTTTCAATCATCAATTACACATTCAGGTAGCTATTAGAGTGATACGAACAAATTTGTGCTCTATTCAATAGAAAAGGTACTATCTGATGTTAAACTAACTATTGAATAAATTGGCGTTTAATATTATTTCTGTTTTTGATCCATCCATTTGGTAAAAAGGATTGTATTTCTAACGAAAAATGAAAGCAACAAGAATAAATGTTCCTGTACACCAGGAACTTGTTTATGTATACTACAAAAGATACTGTAGATGTAGAAACTTATTTCGAATAACTGTGGGAAAACTATTCGCTAATTAGGGTTGTCTTTTGGTGCATTTTAGGATAAAAGAAATGTATTCAGTATGGGCAAAACGTATATGAAAATTGGCAAAAGATATGATGTAAAGAGTAACGAAAAAGAGGCGTTCGAGCTAAAACAGCGAAATATTATAAGAAATTGCTAAATTTGAAAAATGACTTTTTGCCATATTCGATACTTAAACCTATTCCTTATTTTGTCTATCCATGTCTTGAGTGTATTTTTGCTCCAAAAAGTTATGTACAATTTATCAAAAGATTCAGAAATCTTTGAGTTTTTGATTTTTTAAATTTGGTTTTTGCTAACTTTTCCCGCTTAAAGTTTTTATTAAATTTTAATAGGAAGTTCAATTTTGAAGACAAAATTTTAAGTGTAAAAATGTCAAATTCAACTTAGTTCTGGAGTTATACCAAACATACAAAAGTGGTCAGAAAAGAAAGGGTGATTTTTGTGGGGCATTTTCGGTTTAAGGCATGCTTATGCCTCAAACATACATATTCAATAATAAAAGCCCTAAAACGTAAGTGTTCCTTATTAAAAGGTATATTCAATAGCCTCATAAGAGTATGAATACAGGAAACAGAATTCATATTAAATATCGTAAGATTTTGAACAAAAATACCTTTAAAAAAAGTTGATATTTTTTTTTCAAAATATTTTAGTTTTAAGCCTAGTACGCAGCTGAAGTGAAACGAAAATTTTCTGGTGTCTCGAACTCGAGAACGAAATCTGAAACGAAGTAATTGCGAAAAAAATATGAAGAGTTTTATCAGAAAGATGTCAAAATATAAATAAAAAAAAAAAGTTCAAAATCTTAAGTCATTTTTTTTCTCGTCTGATGTGAATTCTTGTTTTTTTTCGTGTTTTTTTGGTGTTAAAAGCTCCAAATAATTGTGTTCTGCCGTTCGTTTCGACGGTATTTTCTTCCATTTCCATTTTCAAATAAAATTCAACGGCAAAACATAACAAGCTGTCAAATTTTCGTCTGAAATGTTCCGGTCAATTAATTGTGTGAGAGTATTTTCTGTTTTATTGACATTTCACTGTCGAACTGCGTACTACATAACAAAAATCAATACGAAATTTTTCGTTTACGATTTCGTTGTGTCAATTTCTGTATGAGAATTTTCGTTTCACTTCAGCTGCGTTCTATGCTTTATTTGAAAATAATTCTTCAAAAAGTATTTACAAAAACAATTTTAATAAAAAAGAAAATTAGAAAACGGATTTCTGACTTAAAGAAAAGGTGCAACGAGAGATTGCTGATATTGGAAGCATTCCTTGAAAAAGAGAACTTTCAACTAATTTACAAATATCTGAATTTTTGATTTCAGTGTTCGTTTATAGCAAAACCGGTGAACTGATTTGCTTCAAATATGTTAGAGTGCAGTGTCATGTAAAACCCAACACGGAAAATTTTAATTTTTATGTTAGCTCCCCTAAAACTTCCAAAACCAGAGTGATTAATCTTCCAGTCTCCAAAATACCTCACTAAAAAAATTGACAAATTTTGCCCGGGACAAAATAAATTTAACCGAGACAAAGAAGAAAATCGTATGGGAGGGGGATCTATGCTCCCCATACTACTTTTAAGATTGAAATCCATTCCCTAATTTTATTTCTTGAAAAAGTAGATTTTTGTAAATATGTTTGTTTTTAAATAATTTCCAAACTAAAACTCTTGACAAAAAAAAAAATATTTTTTTTTAACTAATTTATTTCAAAATCTCACGTTGACCTTATTGAATACAATTTTTACATGCGATATAGGTAGGTACTATAGGGCAAGTTTTGGATTCGTGCAAAAAAAAAAAAATCGAGATAACAATCAAACATGACATTACGATGATAGAGAACACGAAAAAAGTGGGTGGCACAATTCTGTCTGTCTGTCTGTCTGTCTGTCTGTCCGTACCTCAACCTACAGCCTAAGCCACTGAAGCGATTTTCTTCAAATTTTGAACTTAAGGTTTTTTTGTAACTCTCCAGAGGGGAAATTGAAATTTTTTTTTTAGCTCAAAAAATAACGGTACTTGCCATACAACCGTTAAGGAAAAGCTTATTTATCTCAAGAACGGCTCCAACGATTTTGATAAAAAAAATCATTGTATTATTGTAGATATGATGTACCTTTTAGTAAGAAAAAAAATCACCAAAAACATTTATTAACGGTACCTGCCATATAACGGTTTTTTTGATTTTTGATTTTCTCATTAACCACTCATCCGATTTCAATGAAATTTTTTGCACAAAAGCTTTGTTGGAATATAAATAATACTGCATACCAAAATTTTGAAAAAAATAAATTTTGGATTTTTAAAAAAAGATTCAAAATTTTTTTTTGAAAATTCAATATTTCAAAAACGGGTTGATGAATTATTTTGAAATTTCAGTTTTAAATGTATATTAATATATACTCAAAATTGGCATACCAAATTTTTTTTTGAAAAATGTTACAAAAATTTTATATATAAAAAATTAATTTTTAAGAAAACGGCTCCAACGATTTAAAATTTTTTTTTGCATATATTCATATTTTTTTCAAGTAATCAAATGGCATACTTTTTTTTGAGCTCTTAGTTACTTATCAGGCTGTTTATACAATTAAAAGAACGATTTAAATGCTTTTTATACTTTTTCTATAATTGCTTGAATATTTTTTAAAGATCTTAAGCCCCACACAACTTGAACATAAGAGCAAGTACGTGCGATCCAGTCGTGCATTTTATTTTTTTAGAATTCATTATTCAATGCTTTTATTAATTTTTAACCAAACACTTAAGGCCATATTCTTGGCTGACAAAAAATAGAACTAACATTTTTTCGAAATCCAAAAACAAATTGGCAAATGTTTTGATTATAATAATTTTTTTTGCCAAAATGTCATTTGGACAGGTCACAAAAACTTTAAAGTGCATCAAATTCAAAAGTCCCCAGAAACAAAAATAACAAATTTATTTATGTTTTTATTCATCATTCCCATTTTTCTCCAAGTTTGGTAAGATTTATTAAAATTTTAATGCAGCAATTGTTTGCAAACTAATAAAAGATATGTATCTTTTGGTATTTTTTGTGAATTTAGGTCAAAACCCGGGAAAAAAGTTGTTGCTTGAAATCCGTGATGTCCTGGGTAAACCGGGACGTCTGGCAACGCTATTTCACAGGTTCTACAATGGCAAGCTATGCATTCATAAACAGAAATTGAACTCGAAACTTTGATCATACTTGGCATTGCGATGAGAGGAAGAGAAAAAAGTTGGTCTCATAATCATGTCTGTCTGTCTGTTCGGGTACAGCCCAAGCAGGTGGATTGATTTATTTTAAGCTTGGCACATATAGATTTTTGATCATACCAAAAGGTATAACAAAATCTTCACGCCGATTACAGAATACGACGAATGAGCTGCGGAGGGAATCTGACTCAATTTTGACATTTGGCTCATAGAAAAAATGTCAAAATTGAGTTTGATTCCCTCCGCAGCTCATTCGTCGGATGCTGTAATCGGGGTTTTTAACTTTTATCAATACCATGTTTTTTTTAAAAGAAATTCAATACTTTACTTTAAGTAACGACTATATTTAAGTGATTTTTTTTTGTTTTTGAAAAATGGCTCAGCTGATTTTGATTAGTTTAAATTTAAATTTAAATGTGTTCCAACAATGTTTTTGGATTTTTAAAAAATACTAAATTTTGTTTAACTCAATTCTTATGTGGATAATTCTCTGGCAACTGTGATTCTTTCAACAAAAAGATTACAAAATTAAAAAAAATTAAAACTGAACACTGAAAATTGTTTTGTTTTGTTATTTTGCCTTTTTTTCAGTCAGAATATCAAATTTTGTAGGATTTTGCTTCATTTTTTAAGGAACAAAAAATGTTGTAAAATGTTTTAAAACTAGAATAGACGATTATGACTCTCTTTGTCTTCTTTTTTATTTGTAATTTTTTCTCTGTCTTTTTCCCTTTATTTCTTTTAAAATTTGTTTTTTTTTTTGTTATTGTAATCTTTTTTTCTGGAGGGCGGCAACCCTATTGATTGTTCTGTATTTTGTTACTAAGTTTTTATTGCACTGAATAATTTTGTTGGTTAGTCCGAAGTAGTGCTCCAAATCTTATAAGGCAAGTACCTACTGATTCAATTCTAATGAGGAAAATAATTTCAAAGAAAATTTTACCTTAACTATACCGGTAAAATATGAATCAGGTCATCAACAAAAAACATGTGGTAAAACGCAAAAAAAAATACTACCACGGTACTGACAAATAAATTTGTGACAGACTTTCTTCGAATAAATCTATTACATCACTATTAAAGTACAACCACGTACAGAAAATAAAATGAGTGAAGTCTAATATTTATAAATAGTGTCTCTTTTAGAATATTACCATACAATGGTCTTACAACTAAAACAAAATGGTGGTTCAGCGGGAAATCTTTTGAACCAAAAATTAAAAATAAATCCTCGGACAACATTCATTCTCGATTATTTTTTTCAGCAATAAGTTTTTTGATTTAATTTTTGTAAAATTTTGCAATCCAAATTCCTTAAGAATGACATTCCTTTTTAATGAAGTATTGCATTAGAAAATAGATGATTTAATTGCAAAACCAAGGAACTGACATGCCACGGTACTGACGTTTTGACCACATTTTTCCAGGCCATGTGGAATAAGTAGCAAATTTTGTCATGATTTCGAAAGTAGATTGTACTTATTGAAACAAAAATATATAAGAAATGTAAACTTTAAATAAAAACAAAAGCTCTTATCACAAGGAATCATAGTTAGCAGAGAGTCACCCATGTATGCATTTCAAAATTTGGTACCTATCTACCAAACGATTTTTTAACGCTGTCTAGTCTAGAATACTTAAAATTCAAATTTTTATTTTATGAAAAAATAGAGCGGTATATTTGATTTGAGTTTTCTCATTATTGGCTGAAGGAATTTAAATAAAATTTGTATTCAAAAATTTAAAAATTACCTATGTATGTGTGTATATCAACATTTAAGAAAAAGTACTTTAAAAGTACAAAATTCGATACCAAAAATTTGGCATACAAATGTTTAAGAAATTTATATAAAGAGTAGGCCATAGCAATGAATCACGTGCTTCTCCCATGAGACCATTCGTTGTGACTAAATTTCCGAGAGGTGAGGTGCTGCGCGTGAGCAGTCTCACTTCCTCTCCCCTATCGGTATTGCTGCTAAGATCAGCACGATTATAAATTTGCCCAGTGCCTACGCTGTATAAAAATTATTTTTTTAAAACCGCTTCAGCGATTTTTAATTCATTAATTTATTCGCATCAATTCATATTATTTGTTCAAGAATTCAGTTTGCACTTTTTTAAGAACGAGCTCCATGCTTTTAAATAATAATCTTTTGTAAATGGAGGTATAAGTACCTCAATATTTAAAAGTCTGAGCTTCTTGAACATAAGAGCAAGAACGTGTGGCCCAGTCATTCATGTAAGTAATTAAATGCGTTGGAAAATAAAACAATTCAAAATAAAAATAATAAGAAGTTAAAATCAACACAAAAAATAAAAACAATTCTGTGTTAAAAAAAAAACATGCAAACAATTTTGCAAAATGCTCAAAAGTAAAAGCCTTACATAAATTGGAAACGTTTTTATTCGTAAATTCTGATTGTTGTGAAGCTTTTATTCATGTTTTTTGTTTTAAACAAACATCAATACATTTTTTACGGAAAATATTAAAAATAAAAAATAAATTGCACTAAAAATTCAATAAAATTGTTTGCCTCAAAAATGTTGTCAGTCATGTCCACAACAAACAGGAGATGTACTATGTAGAAAACCAATTTGTCGTCTAGTACAGGTCATAGGTTCTAGTACCTTCAATTTTATATACTCATACAGCATGCTATACCCCATCAGCCCCCACATCAGGCGCGGATCCAGGATTTCGTTCAGGGGGGGGGCAATTTTGTGAGTTTCCAAAATCTTGATGAGATCTACAGCAAATTTGAGTACACTTAGTACCACTCTACATGCCTGATTACACAAAGCAATGCGAGTTGATGAGATGGAAATTTGAAGAAAGCAATTAAATCTTTCATAACTGCCACAGTATCTCGAACAGCGGGTACTCTGGACTTTGTGAAATGAAGTTTTGCAGTTTTTAGCTATAGCATGGTCTCTTTAAAGCGTTTTTGAGTTCCCTCTGGATCTGCGTAACTCCACAATTATGCTCGGAAAACAAAATGGCACAGTGGTGTGTTCCTATTCAGACACATGACGTTCGAGTTTGAGTAAAACTTCCAGCCTCTTCTTTAGCTGGGACAACCAAACCTAACCTTGCTAGTAAAAGGCCATTTTCGAGAACGTCATCAGCATCAAAAATGCATTTTGCGGAATGTTCTCAAACGCAAACTGCAAAAGTCAAATACAAGTTTTACTGCACAAGCATTGCGTTCGATAATCAGTTTGCTAAAGTCAAATGTTCGAAAACATAATATGTGGTGCAATTCTGCAGTAATAAATCGAGTTGGTAACAAAAATGTTGAGAAGCCGGGGGACATGTTCATAAAAGTCAAATGCATTTGCAAGAAAATTGAAGGATCAAAACCTTTCTGTCAGACCTTCTCGGTTCATCCTTCGATTGTGACTAATTTTCGTTAAACATTTCATTTACCATATAACTTTCTACGTTTTCATTAGAGCCGAAATGAGGTAGTTTCGCAAATCACAGAAAAAGTGTTTTCATTTCAGCTAGATTTTAATTGCTTTTTAATGTTGTTTTTGGCTGTCTCCTTCCATTGTGATTTGACATTTACAAAACCTTTTCAGAGCTCTTCAAACTGTGGCCGAAATAAATAGTTAAAATTATTATCATTATTAAAAAAAAAACAAATTTCCAGCCAATGAGATGATTTCGTATCAAATTTGGAAATTTTAAACGAAATTACCCCATTTTTTCTAATAAAAACGTGGTATTAGCCTTCTTTAAGTTTTAATAAAAAAAATTTCAAATAATCTCAAACCATCGTTTGCAGAGCTGCCGCATTTCGATACAATATTCACGTCGAAAAATTACGATAATTTGACAATCGAATTTACGTTGACTTGACGTTTTCAAAAACGGCCAAAAACACCTATCGTTAGGTGTAGAAATTCCATCCAACTTCTCCTCGGCAGTGTCGTCGTTCCTGGTTTCTCTCCAATCTTCTTCGTTGGATTCGTACTCTTCTAATAATATGGACAACGGAAGTTCCTAAAAGCCGAGCTCGAAACACAGGTGCATTTGCATACTCTTAAGGTGCATATCCATTTTAGAGTAAAAAA
The DNA here is from genome assembly GCA_963921185.1 of Dasysyrphus tricinctus. Taxonomy (NCBI): domain Eukaryota; kingdom Metazoa; phylum Arthropoda; class Insecta; order Diptera; family Syrphidae; genus Dasysyrphus; species Dasysyrphus tricinctus. The sequence goes on from OY992530.1 coordinate 299,999,232, forward strand.
ACGGTGAGCAGCTCTGAAGAAGTTCTCGAGAGTAAAACACGAAAGTGGACGCAAACACAGTCATGAAATAAGCTCACCAGAGGGGAAGACTGATTTCCGAGAGTCGCTCTCGAGAGTTTTCTATAGTGAAAGTACTCCCTCAATGGAAACGCACATTTTAATATTTATCATAAAAAGAACTCTATCACCCTTTGTATGAAATATTTTCTCAATAACTTTTATACACAAATGTAGTTTATTATTTTAACTTGAATAAGATATCTTAAGCCCATTTGCTGATACGAAACTTAGATATTTAAGTAGAACATAAAGGGCTTATTTTTTTACGTAGAACATAAAGGGCTTATGTGACAGTTTATGCAGAGGAAAAAGTAGTACATAAGCTTTTAAGTAGAACATAAATTCTGGTATGGAATGGTATCATCTTAATCCTGTAGATCCGAGCATTTGAAGCAAAATTAGAAATTTTTGAAGCTAATTAATTCGACGTAATTTAAAGATTTAATTAATTTTGTCAATTTAAATCAACTTTAAGTTTGATAATTTAGATAAGTGCCCCTGCCGCCTCTTCCGTTACATTTGACTATAAAAGCCACTAACAAAGAGGAGGGTTGGAGGTGGGGCAGTAACTTTTAAAATCATTATATTTCAAATTGTAAAATTTATCATTCACAGCATTTTGAAAAGTGAAAATCAAATCGATTTGAGATTCAATCTGCTCCCTAGTATGAAATAAAGGTACAGAAATGTAACCGGACATCTATCTTTTAATTAAAGACCTTAACTTTGAAGATCAGACATCTAAAACCGAAGCCTTACACTCAGTCGATTTGGGGGCAATTTGCGATAGCGGAACTGAACTTGGTCAGCCAGCCGGCAATGCACAACCACTCATTGCTGCAACGCTACGCTACCAAGAAAAAAAAAAATTAAAAACGTATACAAAATAAATTTTATTTTTATTACATTTTATTAAATTTATATTTTATGCTTCGTTCGTTCTTGTCCAGGGGGGGGCAATTGCACCCATTGCCCTCCCCCTGTATCCGCGCCTGCCCCACATTTATGAAAAAATAAAAGATCTAAAATTGTGATGTTTTTTTTTGGTTGGCATACCTATTCGGGCATACTCTTAACGGCGAAAAAAGAATTCATCACAAACAAATTATTTCTAAAAACTGAAATAAATGAAAATCCAAAACGATGATTCTTTTTTCTTTTCATTTCATTCGTTTTCCCGCAAAATATTTCAATTTTCCTCCCATCGTCTATTCATTTAGGACAATTTTTCCCTTACTACATAATGTTTTCGATTCATTGTTAGCTCAACACAATGAAACAGAGTTCTATGTGGTCTTTTTGGAGATAATAATTATTGTCCACGGCTATTGCCACCGTTTTGTTGTGTCTTTGGAGAGATTTGAAAAAAAAGACTGGACAACGTATGTACGTTACGTTATGCGCTAAAAACTAGAATAAAAACAAATTGTAAAAAATATCCGAAAATATCAACACTTACCTTTAATTTTCCATACAAAAAATGTTGCGATGTAACGACAAAATGAATTCCAGAAATCGCAGTCTCCATATCGTTCCGGTTATCTCTAAGTGGACGATGATGTCGGACATGTGAGGGATTTGCCTGAAAAAGGATTAAATATGAAAAGCTTCTTTTCTATCCTTCGACTAGTAAAAAAAACATTTGGTGTGTTAAATTTTGTTTTCAAACTCTGTGAATGAGAATTTTCTTTTGAGGATTCTATTTTATTACTATGAAATAGTGATGGGTATGCTTTTCACTCTCATATTCTATAGATAGGGTGATTCAGTCTATCTAATAGTGAATTTTGGTTGAATTGCAAAATATTTAATGCGAAAACTGGCAGTGCATTTTCTAAGTAAGTTATCTATATTTTCATTAGATGCCTTTGGGAGTAAGATTTTCATAGCAGTTCAACCATTTGGTAACATTTCAATTATTCGGTGCCTTCTGACAAGTCCCGTTTTTTGATGGATTGAAGGTGTCCATGGTAGTTAATTCGACTTGGTAACCAAGGAAATATTGTTTCGAGTCTGATAAAGTTGAAGGACAATATGAAAAATCAGGGAATGGGGAAACTAAAGGTGCCGTCACACCGAGCAAGGAAAGTACTTGCCGCAATTGTTTCAAAAAATTTCGATTTTGAAATATTCTCACAAGAACTTGCAGATAGCAGTCACACCACGCAAGTAAATTGTTTGCTAAAACGATTTTTTACTTGCTTGGAAAGCAAACTTGCTACAGCACAAGTACTGTTTAGGTTGTCACACAGTGCAAGTAAGTACTTACTGAAATTACTTTCAGAAATTAAATACTTGCATGTGTAAGCGGATGTGGTTTTGCCATTTTAGTTCAGTTTGGTTTATTGTTTCTTCAGAAATAGATCTAAAATGGACTATCCAGATTTGGTAGAAGAATTTTTTTTACGGGGAAATGGTTTTTGAACAAGAAAATTTGTTGAAATCGAGGCAATTGAAACTTGTAGAGACAATTATGTATTATTAGTAAAATAACATGCAATTGCTTGCAGCGCAGCAAGTGATTTGATTGTTAGGGAGTTGAACCTTCTGTTACAAAAATTTACTAAAAACTGTTATTAACGGTACCCTCCATATAATTTTTTTATTTCGAAATTTCTCATTAATTACTCTACCGATTTCAATCAAAATCTTGCGAGTTGTTTTTACAATTGCTTCATTACATTTTTCTTCAATTACTCAAATATTTTCAAAATATCTGAAGTTCCAAGTAAGTTGAACAATTATAAGAGCAATTATGTACGACCCAGTAGTTTATATTATTATTATCAAAAAAAAAAAACACGTATGACAGCATTTGAAACAACAAAATGCGGCTGATCGAAGAATAATCATTTTGGTGTGACCCTTTTTTGAACGTGGTGCTGAAAATCCATACACTGCACAGTGGTTTCGGTTGCATGGAGAAGGCGTCAAAATTCAATAAAATCTGAACCACTCAACCGATTTTGATGAAATTTTCAGCTAAGACAATAAATTACTAAAAAAATCATCACAATGAATTTCCACCTCCTACCACGCCTACTTTTTGAATAAGTTGATATAGTCACCCAAACTGGTTCAAGCTTATATTAAGTTTTGAGATATTTTTTTTTAGAAAATGCTCTTTTAAGAAACTCGTCTACACAAACATGTTTGCCACGCCCACCTTTTGGGTGTTTTTTAACATCTTTTTCATATTAAGGAACAGTCTCAAGGAATAAAATCCAAACAACTCAACCGATTTTGATGCAATTTTGAGCCATGATAAATGACAGCATGAGAAATGATTACAAAGATTATTCACCACTGACATGCCCATATCTTTTTTTAGTTCATTTGGGTACCAATGCATTGTTGTTTTTGTTTCAAGGACGAAGCGTCAAAACTCTTTAACGTTTGAAATAAAATGTTGAAAATTTCGACTGTTTCGTTAATTAGATAATTATATTTTGCAACAAAAATAAAAACATAGTAAGGGTATTCATGCAACGTCGTAAGTTTACAAATTGTGTAAAATGATAAGTTTACGAAAAAGTTAGCATGAACGACCTTTTTATTAATTTGGTTAAATGCTGTGTAATTGAATCAGCTGTTCGTTAAACGTCAAATATTTGGGCGCGTTCGGCTTGGGTCGAGGAGTTGGTTTTACAGATAATGCATTATGGTCTGTTTATTTGCATGTGTGTCTACCTGTACAAATATATATTTGTTTTAATAGATACGTGTAGTAAGTAGTCCTGTTAATTGAATTATATTTGTTTTGCATTTGAATAAATACATCAATGCCATTCTTTTTGCTGGAATCTCAATACCATTTCAACTCAACTCAAGTGACAAAAAACCTGGATTAAAACCCATGAAAAGTTGCTTTCCAAACAGTCAAAAGAAGAAGTGAAAAATATTCCACATCCCTCTCTTTTTCTCGTTCCAACTTCAACAAATGTCAGTTTTATTCCCGTGAGATGAGTATGGTTTTCATGTATTCGCTCATTTTCAACCAACCACTTCAGTAAACTATCAACAATTATTATAGTTCTACCTTAATATACATGACAATAGTCGCGTTGTAAGTTAGAAATATATTAGTCGCAAGCTCACGGCAGTGGTCAGACGAAAATCAGCGAATACAAACAAATCATATGTCACGCCCATAATGTACTTTCCTTCATTTTCGTTAATTTTTGCTTTCGGAAGTGAATAGAGCGCCCCCGAGTACACTTCACGAAAGTGAAACAGAAATTTGTTGAGGTAGGAACGAAAAAAAGAGAAAAAGTGAATTATGGCTTAGTTCTGATTTTGAGAGTTTAGAAAGATACTTTGCATTGGCTAATGACATCTGTTTCTAACAGCTTCCGACTATTCAGAATCTTCCAAACCAGTGCGAATCATTCGTTGACCACAACAAAAACATTAATAACAACACGTTGTTGTAAATGAAAATAACACATTCGTCGTCGTCAACGAAAGATTCGCATTGGTTTGGGTGGGAATTTATAGTTCTACCTTAATAATTTACGAAAAGTAGCTTTCCTAAAGGCTATCCCAAACCAACACGAAATTAATGTGAATGATCTCAATACTAAAAAACAACAAAAAACTGTCTTTGTGAATGCTTCGCTATAATTTCGCGTTGGTTGGGCAGAGCCTTTAATCGTTGAGTAAATGTGGACCTTCTAATTATTTTTTTTTTGTGTAAACTACGTTTTAATTCACAACTTTTACCACCAACTAATTGCAATGCAATAATAACAGAACACATTCAGAGCTTTTTTAGTTCTCCGAGATATTATCATTTATATCATGTTTCTAAACATGCCTGATTCTTAAAGTCACAAACACGCCTAATTCAATCTCTAAAAGTCACAATGACGTTTGGATAAGTTTAACCAAATATTTGGTTAATTTTCCGCAGCTAAATCCTTGGATAAAATTAACCAAATTGTGTAAACCATTTCCCATACAAAATTTGACAGTTCATTAACCAAAAGATAAAATTAACCAAATCGTAAACTTATCTAGTGTTTTACGCAGTTGCATGAATACCCCTAGTATTACTTTATTATGCATAAATATAGCATTTATGTAGGTGTAGGTAGTACCAAAAACAAAAATTTTGTTTGTGGTATCTGCACTCTCTTAATACAATAGCTAAACGGTCACAAATATAGTATATGCGCGATTTCAAGTGGTTAAAGTTAAAATTTTCCATCATGGCACTTTTTTCAAATGAATTGCCAGTTTTTGTATAGCCCAAATATCGTAAACATTCTTCTAAGACAATAAACAAACGTACATTGAACCTAAGGAACGTTTAAAATGGGAAAATTCAAAAAATCAGAAACGTTAAACACCAGTTGTAAAACCCGAATAAATCTGTTAGTGGGTGATTGTGGGTGCTAAGGTAATGTTTTTCAAAAAGCTGGGAGTTTTCTCGATACTTCAGACAAAATTTCAAATTTAGGTTACATTGCGAACTATGTTAAAACCTTACTTTTACTTTTACTTAAAAATCAACTTCAATGTCTACTGGGTTTTACCAATACAACTTTTGAAATAAAAATCAAAATATCCCCTAATAAAAAATGAAATACTTTAAACACCTTGCTCCTTTAATCTCATTAAACAAAAATTTCGAAAATATTACTTTTATCTAGAAAAAAATCACTTTTAAAAAAGTCAATTTTACGCACAAATTTGATTGTATGTTTAGACCAAACAACTAACTCTTTTTGAATGCAAAAACGAAACTGATAACACGTGACATTTGAGACGCAATGTTTGCAACGGTAAATATTAAACCATAATCTACTGTGAAAAGTCGAGAAACAAAGAAAATAAGCACTGTTATTTTTCCATTTTTGTCGTATGGGCGAAACCACTGTGCACTGATGAGAGACTTCTGGGCAGAGGGAGTCGATTTTTTCTGTAATTTTCATTGAAAAACATGCATTCGCTTGCAAGCAAGTAAAAAACTTGCTTCAAGTGACTTACTTGCTTGCAAGTGCTTACAGGTACTGAACCCCTAAACTCATAGTAAATAATTTTTGTTTGTGAAAATTAAATATTTGTTGGCTAATTTAATTTTAAGTGACAATTTTAGGCAATATTAGTCACCCTGTGTATACAAATTGAAATACATATATGAACATAGATTTTGTGTAGGTAGGTAAGGCTAAAAGGATATCAAAAGATAGATTATTATTTATGAATGTGATGATAAAACAAAAATAATATTTTTTGTATATATACACCTTTATATTTTATATCGTGTAAAATAACAAGAAAAAGTATCTAACTGTCCAAAAGCGAAAACAAAAATAAGCAAGGATAATATTTTTGATTGAATAAATTAGAAGCCAATGAAAAAATATGAAATAATTGGCTAAGAAACCACTAGACTGGAAAGGACCTTGATCAAACACCCTGTTTATGTTTTCAGGGTAACTAGGGTTTAAAATGAAAGTACCTTTGTACATACCTAAATATAAAATTAAAATTTCGGGTTCATCGAAATCAAAAGATAGAATAACACAAAGGGAATACAAAAATGTTACGAGAATAAGGCACAGATAAAAATAATGAGTTATGCTACCTATTCCAGGAATATAAGAAAAAAGCCTAACTACAAAAATGTTCAAATCAGAGTTGGGAAATAATGATACAAGAAAGTTCAATTGCAACTACTTGTGATTGCAATCTCAAAACAGTTTTCAATTACTTTAAAATGTTATTGAAGAAATTCTATAACAATTTACATGTTATTTAAAAGTGTGAATTACTTACAATTCATTTAGGGAAATGTAATTGAAAACAAAAGTAATGATCAAAAAAAGCAGTTATGATAACTTTTTTCAGTCATTTGGATAATTTATTTTAATTGATTTTTTTTTTTATTTACTTATTATATCTAATATTTACTGGAAAGATTAAATATAGAACTTATAGGAAAAATTGAATTAGGAATTATTAAACAAAAGTTAAATTACATTTAAATTATAAAAGAAATATATATGGAGACTAAAATTTAAAAAAAGGAAAAGCAGTTGAACTTATGAATAAATTAGATTAAAAGGGTATAAAATAATTAAAAAAAAAAATAAAACTAAATTTATACAGCAGCCAAATATTGGGTGAGCAGATGACTGATAACGCTTCTTAGCACTGATGGGCTTTTGGGTGTTACGGAGAATTTATAAACGGCAAGATTCATGGCCACTAGGTGCTCCACTGGCATAAAGTAGGGTTATGTATAAACCACTCTAATAGACTTTGTCCTTCTTTTACAGGAATACTTCTTAGACTTTTTTTTTGTTTGGGGATTTGGTTTTTATTATTTTTTTTATTATTTTCTTTGTTTTAAAGGAGGGTACTATCCTTTTTAGCAGGAACAATTATCTTTATGGCAAACTATTTGGTTCACTTTTTCAGGGCATTTAGGTGCACTTAAGGGAAACACGTGATCAGTATAGAATCTAGATAGTTGATTCGCGAGCTTTTTTTGGATTTTGAGCATCAATTGACACAACCATAAGTATTTTTGTTCGATGTTAAGAACTTTTAATGGATTTGAGAGTTCCATTCCACATGCGCGAAACCAATCTTGATCTTTTTTTTATGCGTTTTAAGATCACCACTAAAACACGATATTGCGTATGAACGAATTAAATGTACGTTATTTTGCTTTTTTTTTGTGATCAGCAAATCAATTTTATTTGGTTTTATCATGGGTAATTACCACTTAGAGATTATATATTCGCAACTTAAAATCAAGCACGACTTATTCAGTTTGCCTCCAAGATCCAAGAGAGAGCTGCTTTCCTTCCGGAAAAGGGATCTAGCCATTTTTATTAGATGTACTTAGCTAACATAACGAAAGTTTCTTAGGCCCTCTGCTTGTAAAGTTTTGGACAATTTCAAACATTTTATTTTAGGGCTTAAACACAAGCATGCGAACATTATTTTTGTATTTTAGTTTCCGTATAGCTTTTATTCTTTCGTTTACTGGAGGTACATATGTACCTAATTCAACTGAGTAAGTTAAATAAAGATCAATTACTCGTTATGCTATGAAAAGGGTATACTGACGCTCTTACAATCATTACACAATAATGTAATTAATTTATTGCATTAGTCAATTCCATTTAACAAGATTTTTAATTAATAAAAACATGTAATGAATCACTTTCCAAGAAATCAATTACCTTGAATGTAATTAACACAGTGTTGTTCCTACAATTACTTGCAAAACCCCATTACTATTTTCTTTTACAGTAACTTCATACCACTCGTTCGAAATTTACGTTTACGTTTACGTCAACCCTCAACATTTTCAAATTCAAACAATGTTAATCGAAAGGAACAAAAAGCAACAAAACTCAATAGCTAAATGCTGTACCATATCCTTTCTAGGTGGCTGACTTGACCGCTATAATGGAATATACCAAAAAAGGTGGGAAATTAACAAATACGTTCAAAGGATTTTATCATTGAATATGTTTATTGTTTGTTAATGGTGTATGAAAGCATGCTTAAAGACCCAAAATTATACTTAATTCACCTTGCATTTCTGAGAGAATAATCACACTGGCCATTTTTCAAAATATCTGGTATAACTCGAAAACTAAGAAAATTTGACAATTTAACGCATAAAACTCTTCGTACAAAATTAAATTTTCTATCCAAATGGATGGTGTACCATTTAATTTTGTACAAAGAGTTTTATGCGTTACATTGTCAAATTTGATTAGTTTTCGAGTTATACCAGACATTTTGAAAAATGGCCAGAAATTTAAAGAACAAATGTCAGCAGGGAAATTTAACTAAAACCAACCAATTAAAAAATTGAAACATCAAAGATTTCTAATTTTGTACTAAATTTCCAAAAATTTCTTTGGAACAAAGATATGTAGGCTCAAGACATGCTTAGACAAAATAAAGTAGAGGATCAACGCTTTAATATAACATGTTCAAAAAGATGTCTTTATCCAAAAGTTCTAAAGATGCACCCATTAAAACATAATAATATCTTTTAATTTTTCTCAGTTTTTTCTTCAAGCCTCTTTTTGGTACTACATGTACAGTGGTGGCCATAGAATTAGAAACAAGTATTTTGTAACAATGTTAAATTGCATAACTTTTGTTTAGGAAATTTGTTGAGGTTGGTTAGTGGTTCTTTTAAAAGACCATGACATATATTACACTTTTGAATATTTTACAAAAAATAAAAGCGTGACACTAAAGTAGAAAATTAATATTATTTATTGAACCCAAATACGCACCTGGCCATACAATTAGAAAAGCAAAGAAAAAATTGGTATTTCATAAAAAATGTTCGATGAAAAATTAATATTTTGCAGGGAATCCCTTATTTTTTGTCACTGCAGCTAATCTTGCCTGCATACTTTCTACCAAGGCGCGGCATCTTGATGGGGTATACTCTCCCAGACCTCCTTTATATTTTCAAAAAGTTCCTCAGAATTTTTTGGGTTCTTGGACTTTCGCCTTCTCTCCACGTCTGCCCACAAGTTCTCGATAGGATTCAAGTCTGGACTTTCGGCGGGCCAATCCAAAACATTAGTTTTGGTATCAGAAAACCACTGCTTAACAATCCGTGCTGTATGCTTTGGATCGTTATCGTGCTGGAAAACATAACTAATGGGCATGTGTGCAAATGAATAAGGCTCCATGACATTTTCCAAGATGCCTTTATAAATATGTTGGTCCATTCGACCATTTATTCTTACTATTGGGCCAACTCCACGCTACGAGAACGCACCCCAAACCATTATGTTTCCTCCTCCATGCTTAACGGTCTTTAAAGTATATTTAGGATCCAATTCCTTCTTCTGAGGGCATCTAACATAGGTACACTTTACCATCCGACCCGAACAAGTTAAATTTGGATTCATCACTCCAAAGTATGTTTTTCCAGAATCCCATGGCTTTATTTGCGTGAAGCTTAGCAAACATCAAACGCCTCTTCAAATTCTTTTTGGAAACATGTGGTTTTTTCCTGGCAATGCATCCACGTAGCCCATGTTCTAGAAGTCGACGCCTTATGGTTCTAGCTGATAGCTCTTGACCCAATTGGGGCGAAACAACCTCTTTTATTTTTGCAGAAGTCAAAAAGGATCGGCTTTGTTAATTCGACATATCAACCTGTCTTCTTTTGGCGTGGATTTTCGATCTCTTGATTTTCTTTTTGGGATTTCAAAGCTGCCAGTCCTTTTAAAGACTTAAATTGCACCAAATACCATCTTTTTCGAGCAACTAAATCTTTTTGCTATGGAATCCATTGACTCGTTTTCGTTTTGATAGCATTGCACTATGAGCTTCGAGTTCTGGACTACAAGACTTATTTTTGCCTATTTTCGTCGCTGTATTTTTAATTAATTAATATTATAAAAATAATCAAAAAAAAACTGAAAACAATCAACTCACATTGATAATAATTTTTTTTATTTTTAAATTTACCAATTCTTTTATCGTTTCTAATTTTGTGTCCAGCAAAAATGTCGACTATAAATGAATTTTCTAAAATAACGGTGTTTTATAAACTGTTCGCGTTCATGGAAACTCATATTCAGAACAAACATGTCACCTGTCAAAGACCAACGGCACAAGCCACGCACGCTGGTGCTTACAAAAAATATTATGGTTGATAACGTGCGTTTAGAATTGTTGTTTCTAATTCTATGGCCACCTCTGTAGGTAAGTAAAAAGCTGATATTTTCGACATTTTACCATTTTGAAATCGCAATACCTTGAAATGGACCACTCGTATTGGAAAAATTGTAAATTTAAACGTCTAATGAATGATCACACATTTATTGTGCACAACTTTTAGTTTGAGAGTAAAAATTTAAAAAATCGTCATTTTTTACTTTTGACCAAATTCTTAACATAAATATTTTGAATGGTAAATTTAGGGAATAAGAAAAAGGTTATTTTTCTGTGCTTCGATAAACGACTTCTGTCGAAAGTCGATCATAAAAATATTATTGTGTTGAAAATTTTAATTTTTTGAACCAAATTTTTCGTTAACATGTCAAAACGAAAAATTTCCTTTACATTAAATAAGATTTTCAACACCAACATTAATTTTCAATGATCAACTTTCGACAAAAGACCTTAATTAACCGAAAGCAAACGACATTCGTAATATGGCCTTATATTTTCTGGTGAAGGGTCACATAATCTAAAAACACTTCTTGAAGTACCTACCTCCTTCATCCTTTAAAACGATACTATCGTCATTTTCCCATTTTTGAATAACTTATATTTTCTAAACCATCGGCGTTACGAAAAAAGTTTGCTTATCCTTTTTATAGAAAGTTGTATAACCTTACCTTACAAATTAGACATTTGTTATGAGGTTTAATAAAAGTGGTTTTTTTTTTTTTTTTTTTTTTTTTTTACACTATCAGATCTTTGCCGAAGAGAGCTTAGTACAAGCAACATCTTGCGACCAAAGAATTGCCAAACACAAATTAAGTGCTTATCAGGCTCATCACTTAGTGTAGTGTTAGTAGTTAGTAAGCAACAAACTACTTAAAACATACACTTTACAAAATAAAATTAAAAACAATAATTATAAAATAACAAATAAAATGACATTGAAAAAATTAACAATTACAAACATTTAAGAGCGTGGTACACTGGTCTTCAATGAAGCTTTGAGTCTATTCTTACTTATATTAAAATCAAAAAAATTAGAGTTCAAATTCATAATGATGCACATGCGGGTAAAAGGCTCATGCATTCCATAATTGGTACGGTGTTGAGATATATGCATTAGTTCTAGACTACGAGTGTTGTGACCTCCACCACGGTAGTTAAGGCTAGTACAAGATAATAAATCAGGTGCATCAATAACGCCCGTTAAAAGTTGATGAATAAATACAATATCATTATTAATTCTCCTTTGTGCCAAAGTTTGAATCTGAAGAAGCTTAATCCGGTGTTCGTAAGGAGGAAGATTATAAGGATCGGACCACGGTAGTCCTTTCAAGGCGAAACGTATAAAATTACGCTGGACTGCTTCTAGTCTATTCTTATGGACATCGTAAAAAGGAGTCCATACCTGTGATGCGTATTCAAGATGAGGGCGAACAAGACTGTTGTAGAGAGCGAGGGTAACATAAGGATCCTGAAATTCCTTAGACCAACGTTTAACAAACCCTAACATAGAGTTTGCCTTGTTGACTATTAAATTTATATGCTTCGTAAAATCAAGATTAAAAGTAAAATGAACCCCTAGGTCTTTGAAACTATCAACACGACGCAATGTGTGCTGCGATATTTCATAATCAAATGAACTAGGAATTTTTTTTTTAGAAAAAATGATCGCCTGACATTTAGTAGGGTTGAGATTTAAACCGTTTTTACTACACCAAATAACAAAACTGTTAATATCTTCTTGCAAAAGTAAACGATCACTCACAGATTTGACGCTTTTGAAAATTTTCATATCATCCGCAAAAATTAGAATTTCACTATAACGTATATAGAGGGATACGTCGTTGATAGCTAAGATAAAAAGAAGGGGCCCCAAATGACTACCCTGGGGAACTCCAGATTTGGCAAAGAAAGGGTTGGAGACAGAGCTCCTAAATCTAACTTGATAGGATCTATTATGGAGATAAGAAGAAACCCAATTGATGAGTTTAGGAGGGAAGCCAAACACCTTTAACTTAAACGTGATGATATCGTGTGAAAGTTGATCGAAAGCCTTAGAAAAATCTGTATAGATGCAGTCGAGTTCTTGACCATGCTCCAACGCAGTTGAACACTTGTGCAAGAATGCAAGTAAATTGGTTATCGTCGATCGCTTTTGCATGAATCCATGTTGTTGATTGCAAATTATATTCTTACAGTTGAATGTCAAACTATCGCACATTACTTGCTCAAAAAGCTTAGGAATGCAAGATAGCTTGGAGATTGGCCTGTAATTGCATATATCAGATCTGTTACCCTTTTTAAAAACTGGTGTAATAAATGCTTTTTTCCAAATACTTGGAAATTTACCGGAGCTAAGTGATAGGTTAAACAAATGAAAAAGAGGGGGTGCTAATATTGATTTACATTTCTTCAAGATAATTGGTGGGATGCCATCAGGTCCAGACGAGTAGTCATCATGAAGTAAGGACATATAATGTAAAATTTTTTCGATTATAATTGGGATATTATTGAAGGTAGTTTGTGGGCAGTCTTTTAAGTAGAGAAAAAAGTTCTCATCAACATCGACAGGGGTATCAACGAAAGACTGGCGAAAGTTGTTAGCAAACGCATCACAAATATCCGGAGGACTATTTAAAATAATATTATTATAAGTAAAATTGACTGGATAGCCATCAGATTTCTTTTTCAAGTTTACGAAATTCCAAAAACTTTTGGGGTCAAGCTTTAGGGAACTTTCCATTTTTTTAAGGTATTCAGCGTATAAATAATTGGAGAGGTTTTTAAACTCATCAAACAAGGAAATATACAATTCTCGGTCCTCAAGGGACATACTTTTTATGAAGTTCTTCCAAGCTCTGTTTCTTTTATTACGAAGAATTTTGAGTTCTTTCGTATACCATGGATGGCAGAAGCTAGAGTATTTGGGTATTTTGTGTGGAACTATGTCATTAATACAGTTGGTCAATACTTGATAAAAGTATGAAACTGCAACGTCAATGTCGCCTGAAACTGGTATATTTTCAATACCAGATGCACTTAAATGCTCAGAAAGCAACTGAAAGTTAGCTTTCCGAAAGTCAAAAGAATATGAACAGTCTTGTGAGTTACTATTATTAAGTAAATGCCCGTCCAAGTCAAGAAAAATGTCAAGAGGAGGATGGTATTTATCTATGTTTGATATTGCAGTAGTAGACTCTACCACTACAGTACTAACAGCGTCAGATGAGAAAACTAAATCGAGTATTCGATTTAAAGAGTTTTTAATACAGCTTATTTGCTGTAAGTCCGTAGATATAATATGGTCTAACAGTTGAAGCTCCTGTTGAGATGAAGTCAACGATGCTTCAAAGTAAGACTCGTCTTCTGAAGGAATCCAGTCAATGTATGGAAGGTTAAAGTCGCCTAAGAGAGTAATAATACTATCAAATCCAGCAACGTCAATAATATAGTCGAGAGCATGGGAAAGCTCAACATATACTGAAACTGAACTTTTGGGGGGAATATAGACATTTAGAATGAATAAATCTTTTGAATGCATGGATATTTTGATGCAGACAAGTTCTATTGAAATATCAAAAGGGAATATGATAGGAGTTGTGTTGAAATGATTTCTAATCGCAATTAAGACACCACCCCCTACTAAATTCGTATTATCCACATGACGGTCTTTCCTGAAAACTATGAATTCTTGATCAAATAGTTCTGTGTCTAAGATCGTGTCATTAAGCCATGTTTCAGTGAAAGCAAATAAATCATAAGGAAAAGCTAGGGAGTTTTGAAAGATTTTGGCAGTTTTACTGCGAAGCCCTCTTACGTTTTGGTAGTAGAGGGAGAACCTACTAAGTTTTTTGCATTTAAATTATTATTGTTGTTTGCAATCTTTCTTTGCCTAGGAGGGATTGTAAATTCTTTTACCAATGTATTAGGGGGCCAAGAGCTATTCAAAATTGAATCGAATAATGAGAAGGGAGCTGTAATTTTAAACGATGAAACGAAACTGTTAGGTTTACTTATTTTAGTACATTTAATGGATGATACATTGGGTATGGATTTACAGGCAATGAGATGTTGCAAAATATCTTCGGGTACGATTTCCGGTAAAAGACGAGAGATGAATATTGATTTGGGTTTAGGAACCGATTCTAAAGCTCTGGGAACAACAAGACTAATTTGAGGGGTGGGATCTATAATATCTAAGTCAGAAACTAATTCTATAGGCTGTAGCACTGGCAAGTCACCAAGTACCGAGGGTTGGTCAACCTCGATACTTGAATCACCAGCCACTGCCAAGCCTTCTCCTTGAATGATATCAGAAGCACAGTTAACGTCAGCCTGAATACTTATAATGTTTGATCTTTTAGGAGCAGGACCAGCACTCTTCGAAGAAGTAGCAGCATCACGTCCCCTTTTATTACCCTTTTTACAGGCAGTATCTGATATATTTTGGGAAATGGTCGGACTAGATTCTGCATCATTTAGAACTATGGGTTGTGATTCATCATCATTTGTGGATGATGATTTATCTACTAAAATTTTAGGAAAAGAAAATTTATCAACAATTGAGACAACAGAAGAAACATGTTGGGATAGTTCCTCGAAAGCTTTAGAGATCTTAAGAATCTCGGACTTTAAAGCTGTCATTTTAAAAGCCAAACTGGATACAGAATGCTTTCTACAACTAACGCAAAACCAGAAACCAATTTCAGAAGAATTAATTTTGTCAATTAATGCATTAGTTGCACCGACACATTTAGCGTGAAAAAGGTTTCCGCAGGGGCCATGGCATTCAAAAACAGATGATGTAGCTGAATGATTTGAACATTTAGGTGCAGAACAGGCCATGGTGAAATATAAAACGGAGATGCCTTTAAAATGTGTACAATAAATAAAATTAATTAAAAATAATGACTTCAGAAAAAAAATGAGAGAGAAAAGTGTAGTGTTGAAAGTGTTTTCGAGAAATTTTGAAAAATAAGAAAAATAAAGTAACGTGTACCGTACATATGTAGGTACATAGACATATATACATTTATTATCTGTGTTATTTAAGTCACAATAATTATGAAATTGAGTTACTGTGATTGCGTTGAAATAATCTTTTGTAAGGCTGGGAACGCATTTGCGATTTTCTGTCGCCGCGACTAAGAAAGGGTCAATACAATTTCTTTGGCCGCATGTGCGTTCATTCACGTTGTGGCTCATGTGTTCTATTTTTTACGACAAAATAATCGTGCGATTAAAATCGCAAGTGCGTTTCTAGCCTTATTCGTCTTTAACCACATTAGCCCCATTTTATTATCGCTCATATCATAACCCATAGGTTCACCAAGTGAAAATAAAACGATGCGGGTTAGTGCAAAATCAGTGCTATACCCATCTCTTTTTCCCTTATGTAAACTTATTTTCATGTTAGGCCTGTCTATTTTCCTAACATTTCTGACAGTTCGTTGACATAATTCACAATGGTTAATAGCCACCTGCCATCAGTCAGAACGAAAACTTGCATCTGGGTTATTGAAATAAACATCGATAGAAACCTGGATTCTATGTTGTTTTTGAATAAATGTTAAATGATAACCTCGACCTAAATCCGGAGATAATAAAACGTAGTTATTATTAGGAATTTTGTATGCAATTCAGGTACACCTTACAAAAATTGGCTGAAAGCCTCAAAATAGTTAAGGGTGAGAGCATTTTCAACCTACGAACAAAATGTATAATCAATTTGTTTTCCATTTTCAAATGTCAACTCAATATCCTAAAATCCCAATAAAAATCTCCCAAAAGTTTCAATATTCCATAAGGAGTGGGTTTATCAATCCTTTACTTCTACATTAGAGTACAAAATTCGGTTTCCTCATGTTTTCATAAATAAAATGTAACATTTTATTTATACCCAACAATTTCCGGAATTTCAACACCATAACGATAGAATTTCCCAACAACCTTGAAGCCAAGGAAATTCCATATAATTTCTTAACACGTAAAACACCTGGTATCCAGATTCACATCAAATCTTTTTTCTGCCTTCTGTTATTAAAGTTGCAACTTTATCACACCCCCTCAAAGCTTGAATTGTATGGGACTAAAACTTTTTCTTGCCTCATTTTATAAAAAGAAAACAAAACAAAATACAGAAATATCGCATCAAGAATAAAAAATGAAACGAAATAATGTTCGAAAGGATACAAAGAGCAAGAGGACCTTTCCCTAGCTTAAAACTATTACTAAATTATTTCGGTTTTCAGCTGGTACTCAGAGAAAAGATTGTTGTTTGTTTGTGCTGGCGGCGGCGTCGTCAGTCGGTCATCGTAGTGCTCTCGGTAGTCGAAGTCCATGTCGTTAGCCCCTCTCTTGACCACTTATCAGGATATTTAAACCTAAAATCAGGTTAAGCCCTTTCTGTGTCCAGAGAAGCAAAGAGGGGGAGAGATTATTTGTGTATGCAAGGAGGATACTAAAAAGTTTACCCGTCAGACATATGTATGCACAAAAAGTAGAAAATTAAAAGTCACATAATTTCATTCTCTCTTGCAAGGACATTATTCATGTGATATATCTATATTAGGGTGGTCATTAAAAAAAGTGGCTCTAAATGAAGAAACAAAAATCCCCTAATTTTTTCAGGTTTTTATTTTCATCCGCTATAGTCGCTGTAGGGGTAAATCAGATTTACCCTTTTTTTTGAATGCTAGAAAATTCGCGTAAGATCTGCCATAATATTCAGAGCATGTGGGTGGGAACTAGACAAGAAGAAAATCCTTTGGAGGGGGTTAATATCCTAACCCGCTTGGTCGGGAGGGGCAATTTAATAAGATAATTGCATAAAATAAAAAAAAATTAATTAAAAAACAACGGCAATAGTTACAGTAATGTTTTGTAGCTTTTTGGAAAGCTTTCCAAAAAACTACAATATTCAATTATTTTATTAAATTGCCCGTCCCGTCCAAATGGTGGGAGATATTTCCCCCCTCCGGTAGGATTTTTTTCTTGTCTACTTCTCCCCTACATGCCCTGAATTTTTCGGCACATTTTACGTGAATTTCCAAAAAAGGGGAAATTTAATTTAGCCCTACAGCGACTATAGGGGATGAAAATAAAAATATGAAAAAATTAGGGAATTTTTTTTTCTTCATTTAGAGCTGATTTAGGCCCATCCAAATATTAAAACTAAAAAAAAAAACATTATAATGACCACCCTTATCTATATGCTCAGGACAAACACACATGGCTGTGAGTTTCTTTTATTAAAGCGACACTAATGTCCTTTTTTGCAGCGTACATTGTTGTCCTTATTATGAGCGGTTCTACTACAAGAATTTGGAGACTTTTCAAATATGTATAGAATTGTTGGGTGAATTCATTTTGTGTATACCATCCTTCCGTTGGTCGTGCATTGGGTTCGTTTCCTTGCAAAAACATTATTGTGTGTCCTGTTTTTGTCCACCATTTTCCCTGTGCCTTGTGTCTGTATACTTTTCCATTTAAAACCAAACTTGTGTTTTATTTAAAACGACACACACGATCTGCGAAATGAATGAAATGAAATTCACATCCTTTTGGTCCAGTGAAAAAGGATTATTATTTTATTGGCATGGTTGGCCGCATCGATTGCTTCATCTATTTTTCTCCAAAGTAATATTCTCGAAGTCAAACACACCACTCTCCCCCTCCACCTCTCATACCACGACCTCAACACAGAATTCATGAAGAATCCAATTAGAGCTTTTATTCGTATATCGATTCCAAGCGACTTTTCCAGGACACACATTTCCATTCTGCAAATGGGCTTAGACCTTTCGATTCGATTTTGTTCCAAACTGTAAATTATTTGTGCAATTTTCTAATTAACTCTTAAGTATCAACTGTGAAATTGTGTGTTCATCCAATTTTGAGAATACTCATTTGTGCGCTTACATACATTCATGTGGTTTGGTCGGTCGTCGAAATACCTACATAATACTACACGGAGAGGCTTTTTGGGACTTCATAATAGGACACACACTGTAAAGTGCCGCTTCCGCTACAGGACTTTTGCAATTGTATCGTAAAACGTTTGGTTTGAAGTAAAATACTAGTGATCTATAATTTTTCGTCCGATGGGCGAAAGGGTTGTTATACATAATTGGTCAATGCTGGTATTGGAAATAGTTGACAGTTACCTGCCTTTGGGTGTGTTAATTTTTGAGCTGCCAAAAATGATTCAAGCAGTGATGTGACTTTTTCTATTGGACACAGTAAATGTAGCTGTAGTTTGTAGGGAAAGTTGAATTTTGTTTAAGGCTAGGACCGCACTTGCGATTTCAATCACGCGACTATTTAGTCGCCAGAAATATAACACAAGAATTTAAATAAGAATGAACGCACACGCGACCTAGATAGAAATCGCGACGGTTAAAAGTCGAAAATTTGTTCCATTTTTCTGGCGATGCGATTGTCGAAAGTTAAAATGAAACAAACGGACTTAGGCTAGGACCACACTTGCGATTTTCGTGCGATTAAAAAATCGGGATCGCATCTTAAAATTGCCATGCACTCACTTGCGGCTATCTATCACGCGATTTTTCAGTCGCAAGAAATAGAACATAAGGCTTTTAATATGAATGCACTTTATGAAAAAATGAGAAACTTCTATCGACCGGTTTAATTTTAATTAGACCGTAAACTTTTAAATGCGATTTCCCAAAAATATGGAAATGGCGTATACGTCAAAAAAAATTCTTCAAATAACAGTAAAAAAGTGGCGCTTTTTAGCATTTTCCAAATAACTTTTTGTTATTATACAGAATTTTGTAAGTTTAGGTACATAAAATTTCGAATTTAAAGACACGCGTTCTGGGTTCATGTGGTTCATGTGGTTCATGCGAATATTTTATTTTCGGATTGCCTTCGATTTTCTCGGGCAGCAAATTGTTGCAGGGCATCAAACCTAAACTAACAGAAATTAAAATGTAAAAACAAAAACATCTCAGCAGCTTGAAAAGGATTGCATTTTTCCTTAACAAAAATATTGTGACCTTTTCCACAAAAAATAAAAAAAACTCTAAGAACCCCGAAGAACTCAGCATGGCTGAACTGCCATATCGAAAAATGTACGTAGAACAGAACCCGGTTTCTTATAAATTTCGGCGATTGCCATATTATATTTTTTTCTTGCGATATACATATGAGCATACCTATGTACATTAGTATTATTATAGTGCAAACTTTGGACTACGCTTTTCAAAATCTTATTTTTTGGGTCAGTCCCGTAGTTTGTCTATCTGTCTTTCTACCTTGATCAGTAGCTTAGGTCGCAATCAAGTTTTTACTGTAATGGTTTTCGAAAAAAATAATTCTCAAACTTTAAGAATTGTTTTATTTTTGTTTAAATTATTTTTTCAAAAATCATTTACAATAAAATCTTTATTATTTAAAATGCATGTTAGAGAATGGATTTGTGGCTTTGAAAAATGCTATAGCGAGGCATTGAAAGTATTCCTGTTGTTTTTTAAGAATTTTGTTAACTTTTTTTCAAAATTACTCCTCCCCCACCGGCTAAACGGGGGGGAAAAAGACCCCCCTCTAAAACATTTTTTCCTCGTCAGAATCCTACCTATACGCTTTGATTTTTTTGTTCGTGTGTCATAAGAATCACCCTAGGCCCATAGTTAGTAACTTTAAGAGAAAAGAAGGAGACGGAGGGGGTGAAATAAAAATCTGACAAAAATTGTATTTTGTTTTCTATTTAGAGCCATCCAGCTCAGATTTTCAAATAACCCCAATATAAGGACCTCCGTAATGTACAGATACATAATGTACATGCTTTAATTCTTATCAGCATACGTCACCGCATATTTATGTACATGATAAACAAACGACTCTCTCCAAATTGGTGTATATTATATAGAACAGCAAAAATTTGACATCAGTTTGGCGCGAAAAAATGGTCACTACCGTGGGATTCGTTCCTCCGAACAACATATACTTTTATTCATGGATCGAACCATTTTTATAAAAAGTTTGCTTAATTTATCTTAAATTTTTTTCAGAAAATATTTTGACTATGACAGTTGTTTTTGATGCAAAGTGGATTTAAGTATCATATATAAAATGTGGTGTAGAAAAAATGTACACTTATTGTGCGACCACTTTCAGCATCAACTTAAGTAAGGATAACAATAACAATAAGGCATCAAAAAAGTTAAAAAAATTAAACATTTTTTTTTCTTAAATTTTGCACTCACAAAAGAATCAGTTTGCGGAAAATTGCCCATTTAGAATTGTTAAAATTCGAAGCATCTTGAAATTAAAGCAAGTATGCACGCACAACCAAGTCGTGCATTTTATTTTAAACCTTTAGTTGCCTAAATTATAATTTTTTTTCTTATTTCGTAGATCAGTTGATAAGTTAGTTTCAAATTAAAACTACTGGGACCCGATAGGGAAATGTTTGCTGAGGTGATTTCAAGTTGTAACCACTGGGCAACAAAATGTTTATGAAGAGATGAATTCAATACCTATATCTTTTGACTTTTTACCAAAGTACTGATTAAAACATTTTAAATTTTATTTCAAACTGATAATGGAGTAGGTAATCAACTTTTTTAAATTTTTGAGCGAAAAAAAAAAAGAATAATGATGATTAGTAATTAATATCAGCACCTTAAGAAAATAGGTTGCATTGAATAATTAATTATTCAAAAGTTACAGTTTTGCTCATTTTTGAATGCAGTAAAAATAAAATGCACGACTGGGTCGCACGTACTTGCTCTTATGTTCAAGACACTGTGGGTTTTAGAAAATTGTATATAAAAACATGAAAATTATGAGAGAAAAATGTAGAGAAGCATGAAATACGACATTTAAATTGGCTAAAACAACTCCTTTGACAGATTGAGGTGGAAATAAAGAATGCCATCTTAATTCTTGTTTGAATGTGATGGTTTCTTAAGAAAATAATTTCTTATATATAAAATTCTTAAGACATTTTTAAGAACAAATTTTTGTACGCAAATCTAAAGTATGTATTTATGTGTATATTAAAACAAAATTTGGAAAAAAATTACCAACCCGTTTTTGATATATCGAATTTTCAAAAAAAAAAATTGAAACTTTTTTTTAAAAATCCAAAAACTTTTTTTTGAAAATTTTGATATGCAATATTATTTAATCTTATCTGAAATTTGTTTATACAAAAATTCATCTAAATCCGTTGAGCCAATAACGAGAAAACTCAAAATAAAAAAAATACGTTCTATGACAGGTACTTTTAATAGTTGCGAAGTGTAAAATTTTATAATTTTTGATAGTAGATCGTACTAATTTTAGTCTATGAAGAAAGTTTAATCAAAATCGTAGGAGTCGTTTTTAAGCAAAAAAATATTTTCCTTTGCGGTTTTTTAACTTTTGTATGGAAGGTACCGTTATTTTTTCATAAATGTGAAATTTTTTCAAAAAATATTTTAGAGAGTACTAAAAAACTTTTAAATGTCGAGTTTCAAAAAAGTCGATCTTGTCGTTCTCGAAATATTTGATTTTCAAAAAAAAAAATTTGAAACATTTTTTAAAAAACCAAAAAATATTTTTTCAAAAATGTTGGTACACAAAACTATTATGTTCAAAGGGTAGACACGGTGCATTCAAGAGGACACAAGCGTCCACAAGCGTCCACAAGCTTTTTTTCAAAGCGAACCTCTGTCTACCAACTCCTACTCTCACCTCCAAGTGGTGAACATCGGGTGCCTAGTACCTTTAACTGAAGATGGGGTTCCAATCCCTGTGGACGGTTTTAGGGGGCAGCAAACGAGAGAGGGGGGGAGGAGTGTTCCCACTAAGGCACTTCTCCTTCATCCAGGCGGCAGCGGAAGAATTCTCAAGATGGAATCAACGGTGGCGTCTACAGTTCCAGTTAGGCTGAACTACTTAGTGAACACCTTATACGGGCTACTACGACATATTCGGAGCTCAGGCCTATAAGGAGCGGTTAATCCGGCTCCCCGCCCTTGGAGTTATATTGTAAGGGTCTGGTCCTCCAGGTTGGGGGTCGTGCCGTCGGGGTGACTTCCCGGCCACGTAAAGCTATCTTAGTTGCGAAGCACCAACAAGCCTCGGATACGGACGGATTTACTGTTGACGAACCAAGCAAACGAAATAAGGACAACGAACTTCGGATCTGCACGTGGAATGTTCTGTCTCTCTATAGACCACGTGCAGCCGAACATTTAGTGGAGGCCCTAGACTGCTACAAAGCAGACATCACCGCCATCCAAGAAGTGCGATGGGATGGGCCGGGCAAGAGAAAACTGAAAGACTGCAATATCTACTACGGTGACTGTTACCGACCACAAGGGCAGCGTCTCTTTGGATGTGGATTCGTCGTTAGAGGCAGACTTAGGCAAGAAGTCTTTAGTTCTTTAGTCTTTAGTTAGTAGTGAACGAGCGCCTCACGACAATTCGCATCAAGGCTAAATTCGCCAACATCAGCCTGATTGCGCGCATGCCCCCACAGAGGAGAAAGATGACGACACCAAGGACGAGTTCTACGAGCTCCTGGACAAGACATATGAGCAATGCCTTAGCTATGACATTAAAATTGTCTTGGGTGATTTTAATGCCAAACTGGGAAGAGAAGACGTCTTTGGTGGCACAATCGGAAGATACAGCCTGCACGACACTCCGATAACGGACTCAGGCTAATCGACTTTGCTGCGGGGCGAAACGTTGTGGTAGCTAGTACGCAGTTCCCGCATCTCGATATTCATAAGGGGAGATGGCGAATTCCTGGTCAATCAACCGCCAACCAAATTGACCACATTGCGATCGACGCAAGGCACTCCTCCAGTATCAAGGATGTCCGAACGTTCCGAGGAGCCAACGTTGACTCGGACCACTACCTCGTTGTAGCAAAGGTAATGCTACGGATATCCAGACCAAAGCCAAAACAGGGAAATACTGTGAGGAAGTTCGACGTCGGACGGCTACAGTCGCAGGAAATCGCCAGGGCCTTTTCCGATCGAGTCTCTCGCGCCCTCTTAACTAGTCCTTTGCCGCCAACTGCAAACATCGAGAACCAGTGGAAAAACTGCCAGGAAGCCATCAGAGATGCCGCCTCTGACGTGCTGGGCTTTGCACGACCACCACAGCGAAACCCCTGGTTCGACGAAGAATGCCGGCAAGTACATGCAGCCAAACAACAGGCATACAAAGCGGCGCTGCATAGAAGGACCAGAGCTGCTCGCGAGCTCTACGAGCAGAAGAGGAGAGAGGAACACAAGCTTCTTAGAAGGAAGAAGAAAGAGCATGAGAAGCGCGCGATCGAGGAGTTAGAGAGATGCCACTGCAGGAATGAAGTTCGGAAGTTTTACCAAAAAGTAAAAAGAACCTCCCAAGGTTACAAGGCCCGAACCGAAGCCTGCAAAGACGATCAGGGGAATATCGTGGTGGAATCGCAGTCGGTGCTGAGGATATGGAAAAATCATTTCTGCAAATTGTATAACGGCGATGACGAACCGAATTCCGCTAACATGCAAATTGCACCATTCAACTTGGACGACGTAGGCCAACAATTCCGTCCACCCGATCTTGACGAAGTGAGGATAGCCATATCTAAACCTAAGTCCAATAAAGCTGCTGGAGCTGATGGCCTTGCGGCTGAACTATTCAAAGCGGCTGGCGATGAATTGGTTAGGAGTATGCACCAGCTCATCTGTAAAATATGGTCGGAGGAAAGCATGCCCGATGAATGGAACCTCAGCATTGTTTGCCCGATCCTCAAGAAAGGCGATCCTTTGGACTGCAACAACTACAGAGGCATCAGTCTTCTTAATATCGCCTACAAGATCTTCTCTGCCGTACTTTGTGAACGCCTGAAGCCATTCGTCAACAACCTGATAGGTCCATATCAGTGTGGCTTTAGGCCAGGGAAGTCCACCATCGACCAAATATTCGCACTACGGCAGATCTTGGAGAAAACCCAGGAGTTTCAAATCGATACCCACCACCTTTTTATCGATTTCAAGGCCGCGTATGACAGCATCTATAGAGACGAGCTATATAGAGCAATGTCTAGTCTTGACATCCCTGCCAAACTCGTCCGTTTGTGCAGGATGACGATGGAGAATGCACGCTGCTCCATCAAGGTCGGCAAAGACCTCACCGATACCTTTGATGTCAAAAAAGGTTTTAGGCAAGGCGACGCGCTGTCATTGGACTTCTTCAACATCGTTCTTGAAAGAATAGTGCAAAACACTCACGTCAACACTAGCGGCACAATCTTTCAAAAGTCAGTTCCAATTACTCGCTTACGCTGATGACATTGACATAATGGGACGAACAAAGCGTGATGTCAGTGGTGCTTTTGTGAGCATTGAGAAGGAAGCCAAGAAGATGGGTTTAACGGTGAATGAAAGCAAAACGAAGTATATGCTGTCAACAAGAAATGACACCCAACACCGACGTCTAGGACAGAACGTCACTAGACAGCTATAATTTTGAGGTGGTCAGAGACTTTGTCTACCTAGGATCCGCTATAAACTCAGCGAACGATACCAGTGCTGAGATCAAACGAAGAATTACTCTTGCCAATCGCTGTTTTTTTCGGGCTAAGAAGGCAATTGAGAAGCAAAGCCCTCTCTCGAGCAACTAAACTGTCCCTGTATAAGACGCTTATCATCCCGGTCCTGATGTATGGTGCAGAGGCATGGACACTGCTAACGGTGGATGAGAACGCGTTAGGCTGTTTCGAGAGGAAAATTCTCCGGGTGATTTTTGGTCCCGTCTGCATAGATGGGGAATGGAGGAGAAGATACAACCACGAACTGTATGGGCTGTACAGCGACACCGACCTAGCCACAAAAGTGAAAAGCCAACGACTAAGATGGCTGGGTCACCTAGAGCGAATGGACACCAATGCTACGGCCCGGAAAGTCTTTGAATCCAACCCCGTGGGACAACGCAGTAGAGGTGGACAGCGTAAAAGGTGGCGCACGCAAGTGGAAGAGGACCTCAACCAACTTGGCGTGCGAAACTGGAGACAGCTAGCTAGAAACCGAGCCGGCTGGAAGAAGCTTGTTGGTTGAGGCCCTGGTCCACCCCGGACTGTAGCGCCACCTTAAGTAAGTAAGTAAGTACACAAAACTATTTACATATATTTATTGGAAGCTTCTGTATAAAAAAATAATTGAAGTCGGTTATACCATTTATAAGAAAATCAAAAATTAAAAAATGGTTCTTTAGGAGGTACCATTATTAACCATTTTTGAAAAATGGTTTTCCACCCAAAGAAAGCCTATACTAAAATAAATTTATTGAATTTTTTTTAAGAAAAGTTGTCGAGCCGATTTTGAGAAAAATACAATTATGTAAAATTGCAAAAAAAAAATTGTACGGCAGGTACCGTTATTTTTTGTTCTAAAAAAAATGAAAAAAAAAACGTGTCGGCAGAATCACAAAATACCACTGAATACCAAGTTTGAAGAAAATCGATCGAGCCGTTTAGGCTGTAGTCGAACAGACACACAGACAGACAGAATTTTGCCACCCACTTTTTTGGTGTTCTCTATCATCGTAATATCATGTTTGATTGTTATCTCAAAAATTTTTTTTTGCACGAATCCAAAACTTGCCTTATAGTACCTATAATCGCAAGTAAAAATATTGAAAATAATTTAGCTATGAAAGTTTGAAAATTAAAATTTATACTTTAAAAATTCAGACCCCTTCGATCTTTTTTTTTTATTTTGTTTTTTTACTTATTCAATCTATGAGCTCCTGACTGAAAAGATACATAGTCTCCGAACACTACTCCCAACTTTAAAACCGAAAGTAGGATCATATTAGTTTTCATTTTTTTTTTTTCTTTTTCAAATATTGAAAATTCTATTGTTTTTCTTATTGATTTATAATTAATTGGTTTGATTTATAAATGAATAAAAACACTAAAATTTTCAATATTTGAAAAAAAAAAAAAAAATGAAAACTAATATGACCCTACTTGCGGTTTTAAAGTTGAGTAATATAGAGAAGAATGTTTTGAACTTTTATACAAAATTTAAGCTGTTAAGCTTTTTTAAAAATGTCGATTAAAATTTTGAAACGGTAATAAGTATACTACATCGATTTTTTTTTCTGAAACCAAATTTAAAGACCAACAAAATGAAACCCTATACTTTCTACAGATATGGATCTTTTAGTAAATTGTTTATCATTAATTGAATTATTCACTCAAAAATTTAAAAAGATTGATTATTCAATACCCGTTTGGAGTAGAAGGCTAAAAATTGGTACATACCAAAACATACATACATCATCGTGATGTATGATTTGTTAGAGTAGTAGGTTATTGTAAGTAGTTTTCATTGTGAAATATCTCTAAAACATTTGAAAAGTTCAATTTTGTAGACCAGTTTGTACATGTATTCATTGTCTTCTAAAGAAGAGATACTGTTAAAACGTACCTAATTAATTTGTATATTAATTTTTAAGAGCCTCTTTCTCCTTTAAAAAAGAAAACGTTTTTAATACAGCCAAAGTTTATTGAAAATTCTCTAAATTTAGCTAAACATCTGTCCTGTTCCATTGATCGATTAAAGTAAAGTGGATAAGTGGATTGGCGAAATACTCCGATCAAAGCCTTTACTTGAGCTGATTTAAATATTCTTAGAGCGTACACAGATAATTCAGACAGCGATTCCTTTTCGATTAAAATTACTATTTACCTCTTGATTGTTAATAGTCCATGTTAAATTCGCTGCTGGCTTAGAATGCCTCGATGTGCAATTCCCTCTAACGATATCTCCAATTTTATACCTCGGCCTTATTCCAGATATAGCAGGATTATGATTTGGAGGCTCTGAAAATTAAAGCGGAGAAAAAAAAAATATTAAATCATTTTACAACCAAAAAACTAAGAACAACTTTATTTAATTACAAAAGTCATTAAATGAAAAAAAAAAAACAAAAAAAAAAAAATATTTCCACTATTTTATACTCTGTCTGTCTTTCTGTCTATCTGCAATTATAACTCTGTCTCTATTGGTATAACGGTAATTACGAAACTATACTCTGTGTTCCTTTACGTCTCAAACTGTTCGTGTTAACTGAATCATGGCACTAAGTTAAGGATAACAGACTAAAAAAAAAATATAGAAAAAAATTAAAAACATGAACTGTGCAAAAGTGAAACTTTAACAGGATATCAGCGCGGAAAATGACCAACGCCATCATCCCAATAGTTAGTAACGAAAAAACATGGAAGACTAACGGGAAGTAAGAGATAGAGCAGATATAAATTGCATTACCCAGTAGCAATGTAACTTTGTCTCTGACTCAGTTTTGCCCTAAAGGATGAACATTTATACAAAAGTTATGTTCATTCGTTTCTGTGTTGAAATAATGACAATTTTATCTTCCTTTCGTTTTTTTCTTTTTTATTTTTGCACAAAATGATATAAAACATTGAACAAAAAAAAACGAAGACTTTTGCAATGGATTAACGGTAATTAAAACTATCTTTTCTCTGCGTACCTTTATAGTTTGAAGCAATAAAAACCTTACAATCGGCTATAGGGGTACCCTTAAGTTTACCTGGGATTTTTCTGCATGTAATGTGTTCAAAACAAACACAACAACAGCATACAAAAAGGAGAAAAATGTTCCCTCAGAAGAAAGTTGCAAGGATAATAGGAATCCCCGACCTACTTTATGTTGAATTTATATTACGTGCTGGTAATTTATTTGTTGATGCATTCTCCAAAAACACAAAACACCCTAAATAGAAAATGAAAAACTCCATCAGTAAGTAAAACACTAGTTGGAATCCTTTCTTTTGCTGTCGTTTTGTAATGTCCTTGCGGAAATATTTCTGTCAGATTTATAAAATATTGCAATGTGAGATTAAAACGCTATAATCAAATCATTTATATGATATTCCAGTAGTAGTTTGGCGGTATCCTTTTCTCATGTTTTTATAGTCAGTTGAATTCTCAGAAGGTATCGAAGTGGAAAAGCGTTGCGTTTAGCTTGCATTTCCACTTGAATTTGCAGCTTAATGGAGAACATCCTTGAAAACGATTTGTACACCATATAGTATACCAAGAGTCAAGAGTGTTGGGTTGGTAAATGGCAAACATTGAAATTCCTGTATGTGCAATATCCATGTGGTGAAATTATTGCTGATTAATTGCTAAAGTGATAGTTTGGCTTGGCTGGTGTATAGTGATTCAAACTTGGGATGCACTATTTTATTATTGTGCTTATGCAGCATTGTAGCTCAAATACATTCAATGTGGCAAACAAGGATATAAGTGCAGTAATATTTTCGTAATTATAGTGTAAGCATCATATTTGAAATGTAGAGAGAGTCAGTCAAGTTGAATTCAGAGAGTTCCTGATATATCTAGCTTATATGAAAATGCTTTGACCGAACCAAAAGTCTACCCATAAATCTTCTCAAAGGAATTTTAAATTGAGTGTTAATCTTTTGTCATGATGTGGAGCTTATAATTGAATTTGAGGGGTTAGATCAAGTTTAATGAGATGTTAGTATGGAAGTGAAACAATGGAAATGCTGGTATTATTGATGTTGATCAAAATAATTTTATTTAGGGCGAGTTGGCAGCATAATTTTTCAAATTATAAAAAAATGTTAGGAGAAGAAAAACCAAACACATCAAAATTATAAAAGAAATTAATTTGTCATATAAAGCCTCATATGGGTTAACTGAGGAGGACTCCACCTAAAGTCCGAGTATTACATTGAAAAAGTTTTAGGAGAGGGACGATTAGTCATTCTACTTAAGATTGAGCTAACAGTTCAGATTAAACCAAGGCCTGAACCAGCAAGCCTTCCAAACAGCCAAATATTTAGCCAACGATCTTCAGTTATAAAAAGACACCAAGCTAGCTGAGGTTATCAGGTTACAGTCCGGAGTGGACCAGGATCCCAACCAACAAGCTTATTCCTAGCTAGATCATTCCCAAGCTGCCTTCATTTTAACACTCCAAGTTTGTTGGGGCCTTTGATTCACTGTTTTTCTTACTCCACCAATCCTGATGCGGGCTAAAATCAAAGACTTTTTGAATCGGAGTATTGATGTGTAAGGTGTAATCCTCACTTCCGTCAGTGTCACTGTACAATCCGTATAATTCGTCTTTGTATTATCATCTCTTATACCTCCCAAAAGGAAAGCTCTCCAGTTCTTCATGACCTACGATTAACAAGAGTATTTTCCTCAGACTGGTTTGATTTTGTCAGTTGATTGGGAGCAGGTCAGACAAATATCTTTTGACTTAGCTTTGAAGCGGATAGTGAAAGGTGCTCGCTAACATAACGGAAGTCCAAGACTTTTTGTCTAAATTTTTTGCTTATCACAAAATCATCGCCAAAAATATTCAAAATAGCATCTAATGTCGATTGGATGCTTGGAATACTCTTTTTCCCATCCTTTTTCACTCATCTACTGCACATTTACTATATTCCATAGGAATGGAACAAACACCAAACGTAAACGACATAAGGCCCCTACCGAGTGCTAAATCTATGGGAGAAAAGCAAATGGAAATTTGAAAATGAAATGAAAATGAAAAGAAAATTAAATGAAAATTAAATTAAAATGAAATGAAAATGAAATAAAAATGAAATGAAAATGAAATGAAATGAAAATGAAATGAAAATGAAATGAAAATGAAATGCAAATGAAATAAAAGTGAACGATATGACGAAAACTAATTTTCTTGGATTGCTCCATCATTTTGATCTTAAATTTGATTAAAACCTCGAATATTTTCTATACTTGCCCTAAGGCAACTCATAAATTGCAAGTAGGTATGTATTTCAATTCAAATTAAGTACAAATAAGTATGCAGATCCTGCTGAATACATTTCAAAAACTTAATTTATAAAATGCTGACCTTGCACGTGTTCCATAATCTATCTATTCTAGAGGAAATTCTTGAGGAGGAAAATCAATTCTTTGCATCGATGTCAACGATTTGAATAAAGAATCTACTTTTATCAGCGAGTGTCTGATTTGTATGTATATACAGACCTATCAGCCTATCATCATTCCTTCTCAAAACTTTAGAAGGACTGATTGATATCCATCTGCGTAGTGCCATAGAACCTAATCTTTTTTCTCCGGCACAACACGCTTACCGCAAGGGGAAATCGGTAGAAACGGCACTTCATAATTTGGTACGTACTATTGAATATTCCCTTCATCATAGAGAGTATACCCTGGTTACTTTCTTAGATATCGAAGGTGCTTTCAACAACGTCAGCAATGCTGCAATTTTAACCGCGCTTGAGAACTTGAACGTTGATAGCTCACTTAGGGAGTTAATCAGCCTCATGTTGAGAAGTAGAATAATCAAGTCAACATTAGGTGACTTCTCTGTTAGAAGATCTGTCAGCAGAGGCACACCGCAAGGTGGAGTCCTATCCCCACTCTTATGGAACATCGTTATCAACGAACTATTAGTTAATTTAGAAGCGAATGGTTTCAAAGTAATTGCATATGCTGATGACGTTGCCATTGCAATATCAGGAAAGCATCTTCAAATCATTATAGAATTAATGCAAACCGCTCTTAACAAACTACTTAAATGGACAGACAAATGTGGACTAGGTGTAAATCCCCACAAAACTGAACTTGTCCTCTTTACAAGGAAATATAAAATTCCGAATATAGACCCTCCATCAATAAATGGTATCCCACTTAACTTCTCAGATGAAGCTAAATATCTGGGTCTGATTTTAGACAAAAAGTTGAGTTGGAAACCAAATATACAATAAAGAGTCAGAAAGGCCACAGTGGCACTTTTCTCCTGTAAAAAAGCTATTGGAACCAAATGGGGCTTGTCCCCATATATCACCCACTGGCTATACACAGCGGTCATCAGACCGATACTCACTTATGGGGTGGCAGTATGGTGGACTGCTTTAGATAAAATAACTTATCGTGATAAGTTAAGCAAGGTGCAGAGATCGGCTTGCATGTGTATCAGCGGAGCTCTCCGTTCGACACCTTCCGCTGCCTTAGATATACTGCTCAACATTTCACCCCTCGATATATACACTAAACAAGTGGCAGCGAGCACAGCTATTCGTCTCAGAGCCATCTCTCAATGGTCCAATAACTCTATTGGCCATACTATCATTCTGAACAAATTCGAATCAATCCCTAAACACTCCGACTACACCATCCCTCAGCCGATTTTTGGTAAAAATTTCCAAGTCACAATTCCAACAAGATCCACTTGGGATGATGAGGAATTCTTGAGAGATGAAGCAATTCATTTCTACACGGATGGCTCAAAAACTGAAGAGGGGGTGGGTGGTGGCGTGTACTCAGAACGACTAAACATTAGTCTCTCTTTCCGTCTCCCTGATCATTGTAGCGTGTTCCAAGCGGAAATCCTGGCGATAAAAGAAGTTTTATCTTGGCTCAAAGAAAACGTAATATCTACTTTAAATATCCGTATCTTCTCAGATAGCCAAGCGGCCCTTAAATCACTAGGCTCTGTTTCTACAAACTCCGTAACTGCCCGAAATTGTCGATCGTCTCTAATGGAGATGGCAGAACAGTTCAACATTCACCTTTTCTGGGTGCCGGGACACAGAGATATTCCAGGAAACTGTAAAGCCAATGAACTCGCCAGGAAGGGAACTATTACACCAATATTACCTGACAGGGTGAATATTGGAATACCAATCGCTACTTGTAAACTTATGCTTAAGCAAGATGCCATGTTGATGACAAACAGCAGATGGACAGGTATCACTACTTGTCTGGCGACAAAACGGATCTGGCCAACACTGGATCCGAAGCGATCGAAATGTTTGTTATCTCTTAGTAGACTGCATATTAGCTCCACAATTGGTGTCATAACTGGACACTGCCTAATAGGCAAATACGCCAATAGACTAGGCGTTCTTTCAAATGACTTCTGCAGAAGCTGCATGGACGAGGAGGAGGAAGAAACTATCCCCCACCTTCTTTGTTCATGCCCTGCTCTTTCTCAAAGACGTAAAATATACCTAGGAAATTTTTTCTTTGACGATCCCAGTGATTTAAATAAAATCGACATTCACAGTCTCCATCGCTTTATTAAAAGCTCCAATTGGTTTAATTAGCAAGGGTCATCTTGCAATCTTTATGTGGTATCACAATGGGCCTATTCTGGCCTAAGTGTGTCAGTAGTTTTCCTGGCAGCCACCTTAACCTAACCTAACCTATGTATATTCTGATATATCTTTGAAATCGTATTTATTTATTTATTTATTTATTTGTCATAATATACATGGGTGGAGAGCTTCAACTTAAGTTTTCTTTTTTGCTCAATTAATATTTCTCTAAGGGGATTCATGTCTCCATACTATTTGCTACTCGTACTTATGAAAATATGCTGCCTAGTGGTGCGTTTGTTCCCGTAAAACAACAAACATAAACACAATGTATGGACAAGATGCGTGCCTGTTTTGTTCAAATCTTATGCGTTCATCAGACTCTAAATGATGCGATTGCAATAAATTATAGATGAAATCTGGTCTTCGGCTGATAAGGATGTCCTTTTAAGAATATTTCTTAGAAGTGAAGTGCGCTGACAATAAGTACACTACTTTGCAAGTAAGTAAGGTTGGCTAAGGTCAAAGTCAACCTATTCAAAATCGCTAATTTTAAAATGACGATACTGTTAGGAATTTAAGAATTTTTTCTTATATCGTTTCAAATAAGATAAAAGAAATTGTTTTATTTTAGTTCGCCTAAAAGGCAGCTTTTCAGCAGTGAATATTTTTGTTATGAGACTTTAATTTTCATAAAAATTATAATAGTTTCCAAGCAAATTTCATAAATCAATCTTTCCCAACTTCCTATTTTTCTAACTCACGAAATGGTTTTAAATTAATAACAACAAATCGTAAAACTGACCAAATAAAAATGATAGATTCGAAAAAAAATTCACTTGAAGTATGAAAAAATAATAATAATAATCAACTTTAAATAGTTTCCTATTAAGCTTAAGCTCATAATATTAAATATACACCCACAAATGTATCTCTTAAAGGTTATAACCTAAAGAAAAACAGAATACTGAAGGAACAAAAAAGGATATTTTACTCTTGAAGTTAATATTATCCAATGAATTATTTATGGAAGCCTATTACAATTCATAACCATATCGTCCTTTTTTCCTTAATGGACTTAAGTAGGTAGAAACCTTTGCCTCCTTCATTTTGTCAAAAAAATAATAATAACACGACTCTCATCACATAAAGCTTATTCCTTATGTGAGTAATAAATCACCCAATTATCCGTATGTGCGGTTAGGTCTTCATGGAAATAAACAACTTCCTCATTTTTCTAACTGAAGCATATATACATAGCAAGGTAGGTAGGGCACACTTAATGTTGACCGGATATTGTCCTGATGCGACAGAAAAAGGACGAAAAAAAAACAACAATCTCACAACACAAAGTCACAAGAGAAATAAAAACGACAGACAAAACAGCTTCCAGGTGTAATAACAATATTTACTTAAACTGGACAGGGACCATTTCCAATCTATTCTCAGGACTCTGCTCTGTGTCCGGTCGTAGGGTCCTGTCAAGAAGGAATATTAGTTGTATCATTTACCTCTTTCTATTCCAAAAGTGTGTTGTATTTTTTTTCTTGTTTGGGGCGACAGTAGAAAACGATAACAAAATGAGATGACAAAAAGGAATATAACTGTCTATTTTTGTTATATCCTTGAGGTTATCCTGTGATACTTCTGTATGTTATTATCATTCACAGAAAACAGCATAACCAAGAGATGAACTATAATTTTACCACATGTTGTCATTGTCAGGGTGCACATCGAGCATACATAGAAATGGATAATGGGACTTTTCTCTGCACCGCTCGAGTACTCCGCCCAGCCGGAACCGGAACCACAAGGATAATTAGCTTCGAATGGGTTTTGTGCTTTTGTCACCCGGACATGGAACAGATACTGATATTAATATTTTTATTACATTTTCTCAGTGGTAGTAAAAAAGGGAAGACAAGAAAAAGAACAAAATCTAATGCTACTAGAAAAAGGAGGAGTTGTTTCCTGATCCTTATTTGGGAAAGGAAGCATAAACACAGACAAAAAATCAAATGAAAAGTGCACTTGATTTGTATTCCTCATCACAAAAAAGAAACAAACTGCGCTTCCTCTTTGGTGGTGTATGTGTCAAATTTTTTGAAGAGCAGAGGAAACTATTCTTTGAATTCTCATTTTTTCTCGGATAGAAACAAATTTGCTCTCTGAAAAAGGGTAACATAAGGGACATCAAATATTTCCAAGAAGAAAAACAGTATTGCTTTTATGATGCAAAGTGGTTTTGATTTTCTTTGTGACTGGACAGTATAAGAAGCTACATATGGTGCTCCAAACCTTCAACTATGTGCATAAAGCCACATTTTTTATTCACAACAGTTCCTCACTTTTTGCACCTTAAAAAACACAAAACAAAAAATTGCTTAGTTTACAGAAAAATATTCAACTTACCAACAACATCTAGCTCTCCAGCAGCAATCAATGTGTGAAAAGATGGCGCATCGGCAGATACTTCACAGCTGTACTTTCCAGATGTGACAAGCTGAACATTGAGAAGGGTTAGTTGACTTTCGTTGGAATAATGAACCTGGGTTTAAGAGATAAAATAAAATATGGGATAAAGTTAAAATATGGTTATAGAATGAGTATGTGAATATTTTAGTTTTATAAAAAAGAAAGGGCAAATGTTTGGGTATCTTCATATGAGAAGGAATTGATAAGGAAATGATAGGGTCCTTGAAGGGTGTTTAAATAAACTTTCTTGTGCTTCGCAAGGGATTATGGATAAAGAATATGATGGAAGGCTTATCCTGATAATATGTCTTGAGCATTTGTTGCTTTCTTAAAAATTTAGCATAGTAGTAAAGAATTATCTATAAATAAAATGCACAACTGGGTCGCACGTACTTGCTATCATGTTTAGGATTTTAAAAATTGTTTCTGTACAAAAAGATATTATGAGAGAACAATATTCAAAAGCATGAAATGTATTCCTTAAATTGCTCAAACATCTAATCTTATTACTTTAAACGAGTTAATCTTGTATACCTATATATATTTGGGTTCTCGGAATCGGCTCCTACGATTTGAATGAAATTTTCAGAGTTTGTTCCTATGACTGAGAAAAAAATACAAAAATTAAATTTTGTAAAATCCACCCACTGCCACGCCCAATTTTCTTATTTCTTGATTTTGACAACGCTATATTTCATGGAATCGATTAAAATGACTTGGATGATATTAAAAGTGTTTATTCTAATGAGAAAGACAAAAATTGAAAAATATTTTCAAAAAAATCCGCCTACTGCGACGCCCATTTTTATTATTTATTGGTTTCTGAGAAATGGTTTCAACAATTTCGATGAAATTTTCCAAATTTGTTTGTATGAGTAAAAAAAAATTAAAAGCAATTTATTATTATTGGAGCAGGAAGGAAAAAAATGTAACAGAATTCTTGAAAAAGTATGCATAATTGGAATTGGAAACTAAGACCTTCTAAATTATGCAAGTCATTATAGAACAACTTTGAGAAAAGCACTTAAATCCTTCTTTAAATTGTATTAACAAATAGCAAAATAGCTTAGCACTCAAAACCAAGCATGCCAAAAAAATAGGAATAAATGCAAAGAAAAATTAAAAATTGTTGGAGTGGTTTTCTTAAAGACTAGTTATTTTTTTAAACAAAATTTTGGGATGCCAGTTTTGAGTGCAGTGAAACCTCCCATAACGGACAGCTCCCTTAAGCGGACAGATCTCTTAAGCGGACAAATCCTCGCGACCGTGGATCTAGGATTTTAATTCCATACATTACATACATACAAGCTCCTCCCTTGATCGGACGCAGACAGGAATATCTGTCGTAATTTGTCAAATTTAAGTCTCTTAGGCGGACAAAAACTTTTTCTAGTCTGAAATTTTTAACAAACAATCTCACAATGGATTTTCTTTTGCAGTTGTGGTCAGTTACTGTATCTTCTAGTTCATTTATGTATTTCCTGTTTGCTAATGAATTTTATGGCAC
This sequence comes from Dasysyrphus tricinctus, assembly GCA_963921185.1. Lineage (NCBI taxonomy): Eukaryota > Metazoa > Arthropoda > Insecta > Diptera > Syrphidae > Dasysyrphus > Dasysyrphus tricinctus. The sequence continues at coordinate 300,036,059 of OY992530.1, forward strand.
CAATTTTCAAATTCCTAATTGCAATGAATAAGTAGTTTTTTTTTTGTGAAATTAAGTCTTGTTTTTTGTAGTTCTTATATATCATTATTTATTTTGTTGAATGTCTAAGGACAATTAATATAACTTAATTTTTGTTGTTATTTTTGGAGCTAAAAATATTTCTATATAAAAATTTTATTTGTACGTTATTTTTTGATTTTTTTTTTCTTTTGGACGGACAACTCCCTTAGACGGACATAAGTGTTGTGACCGTAGCTGTCCGCCTGGTGTTACCACCAAGTACCTATATAGGCTGGAGTTATAGCTATTTAACGTGAGCCACCTCGATCATCAGACTCCTTTAGTGGTGCTTAGTCTGGTTATGCTCTTATTAATTGAAAAATTCTTTGCTGTCATCTGGGATCGAACCTTGAACCTTGGAATTCAGAAGCCGATGCACTACACACAGTGGCGTAGCGTGAGTGTCTGCCGCCCGGGGTGGTGGAAAATTTTGCCACCCCTTCCAAATTTGTAAATATTCAAATTAAAAAAAAATCTACTAATATAAACCAAAAAAAAAATAAATAAAATTTTTCGGCAAAGCTAAATTTATTATTTATAAATTTCCACTCTTTGATTATGAACAAAAATATCTCAAGTGATTTCTCATCGTTGAACTCGAGATTTTAATTGATAGGGAAGACAAAAAAGTGGGTCTCACAATTCTGTCTGTCTGTTTGTCCCTTCCGCTGCAACCTAAACGGCTGGAAGGATTTTCTTTTCACTTCAGGGTGTCCCGCACCTGAGTGGAAGTATCTTAGGGTGTGGTTTCTGTGGTTATTCTAAGAAAAAATTTGTATGGGGGAAAAGTTGTATCTCCCCTCCCTGAGACAGGGGGGGAAATTTCTGAAACATTGACTTAAAATGCAAAAAAAAATACTCAACGAAATTACATCTAATAATGTGCTATAGTTTTTTCGAAAGCTTATACTCCATTCTTGCATTTGGTTTTTAAATCAAGTTGTTTAAGCGAATAGTTTTTGAGAAATTTAATTTCAAAGTCAAAATAAAAAAAAAGATTGTGATTTTTTTCTTAAGTCGATATTTTTCAAAATTTCACGTTATTAAGTACTTTTTTGTGTTCAATATTCAATGCCCTCATTACTCATTAGTCCATTACCGAAAACCAAATGTAAAAATCTTTCTTAGTTTTTGAGAAATTAAGAAAAAAGAAAAGGTACTTTTCCCAAATAACCCTGTTAAATCTATTCATGAATTATCCACAATTTAAGCTTTTTTTCGTATGTGTACATTTTTTTCAAGAAACCGCTTCAAAAATGTTATGTGTTTTCAAGAATTTAGATGGAATTCTTTTTTTAGTCCAAACTTATTTATTTATTTATTTATTTCTTTATTATCAAGTAAATTAATTACAATTGACAATAATTTGCATAAAGCCTAGCTACCAGAGACTAATAATTGTAGAATCTTAAAAACTGTTTTTATGTTTATTTCGGTTGGATTTTTTAGCAAATCGGTTAGTGAACAATTTTGTATGGAACTTGCTGTTTGGTTTATCTTCTGGCATGTTAAAAGGTGGTCGATAGTAAGGGTGGTATTTCTATCGCAGAGATGGCAAACTGGCGGTAAAGATTTATTGAAGAGATGACTGTGTGTAAGATTTGTGTGACCCATACGGAGGCGTGGAAAACATCTCATCATAACTTTCGGGCAGTTTAGCGGATAGAGTACTGGCTCTGCCAGTGAGTTTATCTGGAGTAGTGATGCACATAAAGCTCCCAGTTGTCTGCTTTATTTTTGTCGAAGTTTCTTTGAATTAAGGCTTTCAAATCTTTTCTGTTGTGAAAATAAAATGATATCAGTGGTTCATTACACGCTGCTTTAGCAGCTTCATCGGCGGATTCGTTTCCGTTGATCCCAACGTGACCGGGTACCCACGTGATTTTTAATTTAGCCGTGTTTTTTATCAAGGAATCACGGATAAGTTCAACAATTGGAGTTTTGTTGTTGATGTTGTTGATGGCGGATATCGTGGATAAACTATCGGTACAGATGATCATTTTTTTGAAAATATTTATTTTAGTAGCTTGGTATATAGCAAGTGCTTCGGCCGAAAAAAACTAAGCAAAATTGTGGTAAAAGTCCTTTAGTGATGAGGTTTTTATTTTCATCGACTATTGCGAATGCAGTAAAATCATCTGTTTTAGTCCAAACTATTTAAGAAGTTGGTTTCAAACATTTTTCTCTTATAATATCTAGGTTTATATTTATTGATAAGCAATTTTTATAATTCTGGACCTCTTGAACAGGTACGTGCGACACAGTTGATTTGATTTGTAAATGTATGCATATTCTGCCAATTGAAATCCTTTATTGAGAAGCTGTGTATCACTTTTCCGATAAGGGTTTTATGAGTATTATTTGACCTTTCCCTGTGTGATTTTCATCCACCTAAATAATTTGTTGTCCAATGATGATAATTTGATTCTATGGCACCTTATTCCAATTTAAGTGCACCAACCTCTTGACTAGGTAAACTAAGCACGTCTGCCATCTGCTCTATAACACGACACGACATTTTGTACGTTTTTAGCTGGTAAGCCAAAAATGTCAATATGCCATCTTCAAACGTGCGCATTTGTATGTATGTACCTATGTATAAGCTTGCTTTAGCTGTCTCTTATAACACAAAAACAAATACTTCTCTTTGCCAAAACAACGAAACTTCTTTAAGAATTCTTGCCAAAGTCTCCATTTCCACTAATATTCACTTTTGTATCGCCGCGCCGGCCGTCTATCGGTCGCCCGCCTCCTCCCGTCATTGTTGGAACATTTTACTGCAGAAAATGAACAAAACCTTTCTTCTAGGACGCTTGGATGCGTTAAATTTATCCATCTAAACCGCCCGTTTGTATCTTATGTCTGACTGGTGGCGACACCCCTTGGTGGTGTCCCCCGAAAACAGCTCATATCTCAAAATATTACATTAAGTGTAAAAAAATCTTTTACTGGCAAAATTCCCAGAAAACTTTACGCTACCGACACCGACACCGACACACCATAACACATCGCACACAACCGACCAGTCAATGGCCGAAAAGTTTGTCACATCCTGTTTGTCTGTTTGTAAACTTGGTGGACTTCCTTCATAAAAGTCTAGAATCTCTGCAGTTGGAGTGTGAAAAAAATTACTAGACAAACTGAGAATGGAAAAAAAGCAAAAAAATATGGTACGGTGCACAAAATGCATCAGACCGATTATATCCTCCTGCACTGCACATAAAGTCTAAGGATATTATACTAGAAGGATAATAAAAATAATAATGATGTTGTAGTACAACAATCGTACGTCAGAGTTTGTTCTGCAGAAAATTGTAAATATGAGTAAATGTGTAGATGGTTATGAAAATAAATTTGGACTCCTTATTTGTATGATGTTTGACTATAAGATGGATTGAAATAATGCAAATATGTAGTTTGAGGAGATATAAATAGACAAAAATATTTGCTGTTTTTGTAGAAATATAAAACAATTCTCATGTTGACGTTAACCGATTTCCGGAGTCTTCCACTTCCTGTTATGCTATACACATGTAGAAGCGTGGAATTTCATATTCAGTCTATTTTTTGTGTCACTAGAATAAACTTAATGAACAAAAAAATACTGGAAAAGCTTCTTGTTTCGTCGTTGGATCCAAACAAAGTTCACTGAAAAAGGTTTCAGAATTCTTGAAAGAGAGGTTATCTCTATAAGTATATGGAATTTCAATCAATTAAAGATGAGTAGTTCTTATGCCAAGCTGACAAAAACTTATCAAGGTTTCATACATTTTTATGTATTTTTGTATTTTTAGACTATTGAGTGCAATTTGTTGCATGCAAACGCAACGCCCTCGACTTACTGAGTAAAATATAAACATGACAGCTGTTTTCAGAAACGCCTCTACATAAGGTAACTATTTGCAATGATGCATTTAATCGAAAGGGCATGACTCCCTTAGAAATATTACAGATGATAGAAAAGTTGAGAAATATGAAAGAACTTCCAAATTAGGAGTTGTCCTGTCAACACTAAAGAAAAAAAACCAGTTAAAACTCGAAAAAAAAAATATGAATGCAACTTCGTGTTAGCTGAAATTGGTTTTCACCCCTCCCTAGATAAGCTCCGCGGATCCCATATCACGAAATCTGAGATCATTTGTGTGTTCAATTCGCCCTGCCAGACTGCTGAAAAAAAAAACGTTTTTCACTTACAGCCCTATTATTGACACGATTCAAAACTATTTTTAACATAAAACTAGTTTTATATAGTCCCGGAGCCCACCGTATGATTACCTATCTCATCGTGGCCACGCAAAAATTGGATGCCAACCGATAGCTTTAGTCCAAACATTTACAAAACTGCTGGTCGGACAAGCTATATCTGGTCGCAATGGTTAGAAAATGCACTTTTCAGGTTGCATTTTCCGCTAAATGTACCTATAATATAAGCAACTTTTATAAATGGGGTATCAACTGAAAGCTATGACTGTCCTCTACACGATACCATTGGTCGGACTGACTTTTTTTGGCTTTTACGACGTCTCATAACAGCTCCCAGACTATATAGAACTAGTTTTACGTTAAAACTAGTTTTGAATCGTGTCAATAATAGGGCTGTTAGAATTTTGAATTTTTTAAACGGTCCGGTAGAGCGAACAATACACTCAAATGTTCTCGGATTCCGTGATATGTGATTTGAGGAGCTTATCTAGGGAGGAGTGGAAACCAATTTCGGCTAACACGATTATCCTCGAAGTTGCATTCATATTTTTGTTTCGATGCACTGTTTCTTGCAAAGGCCCCAGTTGTGGACTGCAAGACTTTGATTTTTTGAATAGCCTTCAATGAATCTTTCGACGCCTATACTTCTTTTTTTGCTATCACTCACACCCAAAATCTGCTGTGGGCTCTCGGTCTAACAGGGAAGTCTACGAATGGTCGAAAAAAATTTCGATTGAACAAATATAAATTTCATTGCCTATTAAAATGTCGACTGAAGTTTGATCGACAAAAAAAAAAATAAAATGCACGACTGGGTCACACGTACTTGCTCTTATGTACAAGACACTGCGGGCTTAAGAAAATTGTATATAAAAACATGGAAATTATGAGAGAAAAATGTAGAGAAGCATGAAATACGACATTTAAATTGGCTAAAACAACTCTTTTGACAGTTTGAGTCGGAAAAAAAGAGTGCCATCTTAATTCTTGATTGTATATTGTATGGGAGAAAAAAATTTAAAATCGTTGGAGCGGTTTTTTAAAAAACCAATTTTTTATATTTAAAATTCTTAAAACAATTTTAAGAACATATTTTGGTATGCAAACCTTAAGTATATATTTATGTACATATTAAAGCAAAATTTGAAAAAAAAATTGTCAACCCGTTTTTGAGTTATCGAATTTTCAAAAAAAAATTTTGAAACTATTTTTAAAAATCCAAAAACTTTTTTTTTGAAAATTTCGATTTGCAATATTATTAAATCTTATCTGAAATTTGTATGTAAAAAATTTCATCTAAATCTGTTTACCCGATAACGAGAAAATTCAAAATAAAAAATTACGTTCTTTGACAGGTACTATTAATAGTTGCTAAGTGTAAAATTTTATAATTTTTAGTAGAAGACCGTACCAATTTTAGTACATGAAAAAGTTTAATCAAAATCGTAAAAGTCGTTTTTAAGCAAACAAATATTTTCCTTGCGGTTTTTTTAACTTTTGTATGGAAGTGGAAGGTACCATTATTTTTTCATAAATAAAACTTTTTTCATAAAAAAACTCTCATGTATCGAGTTTCAAAAAAATCGATAATGTCGTTTTAGAAATATTTGATTTTCCGAAAAAAAAAATTGAAACTTTTTTTAAAAATCCAAAAAATATTTTTTCAAAAATTTTATCACACAAAACTATTTATATTTTTTGGAAGCTTCTGTATAAAAAAAAATTGAAATCGGTACCGTTGTAAAGAAAATCAAAAATTAAAAAAATTTTTCTTTGGATTCGCGAAAAAAAAAATTCGAGATAACAATCAAACATGACATTACGATGATAGAGAACACAAAAAAAGTGGGTGGCACAATTCTGTCTGTCTGTCCGTACCTCAACCTACAGCTTAAACCACTGAAGCGATTTTCTTCAAATTTGGAACTTAAGGTTTTTTGTACCTCTCCAGAGGGGAAATTGAATTTTTTTTTTAGCTCAAAAAATAACTGTACTTGCCATGCAACCGTTAAAGAAAAGCTTATTTATCTCAAAAACGGCTTGACGATTTTGATTAAAAAAAATCAGTGTACTATTGTAGATATCATGTACTTTTTAGTAAGAAAAAAAATCACCAAAAACATTTATTAACGGTACCTGCCATATAACGGTTTTTTTGATTTTTGTTTTTCTCATTAACCGCTTATCTGATTTCAATAAAATTTTCATAGATAAGAGCAAGTACGTGCGATCCAGTCGTGCATTTTATTTATTATTCATTAATCATTTTTCTCTTCTTATTATTTTGTCTCTATGGGAAGAATTAAAATTTTGAATTTTGATTTCTAAGGAGGTGTTCTGAACTGAACATTCTTATAAATGTTTCTATTTCAAGGTATGGTTATTCTTGGTTTAAAAATATAGGTATGTAATAGGCTGAAAATCTTTCTCGAAAAAAATTGACATACTATCGGGCTTTGCCTTAGTATCACAGATATACAATATACACTAGGGTGGTCGTTAAAAAAAAGGTAATCCCGGATGGGCCCAAATCGTTTCTAAATGAAGAAAAAAAAATTCCCTAATCTTTTCAGATTTTTATTTTCATCCCCTATAGTCGCTGTAGGGGTAAATTTTATTTCCCCCTTGTTTTTTTTTTGGTTTAAGAAAATTCCATAAGATCTGCCAAAAAATTCAGAACATGTAGGTGGGAACTAGACAAGAAAAAATCCTAACGGAAGGGGGTAATATCTCCCCTCGCTTGGACAGGAGGGGTAATTTAATAAAAAATTTGCATTAAATAGAAAAAAATTAATTAAAAAACAACGGCAATACTTACAGTAATGTTTTGTAGCTTTTTGCAAAGCCAGAAGTCCATTCTTACGGCTTGTTTTTAAATTAAGGTTTGTTGATGAACAGTTTTGGCAAAAAATTGTTTCAAACTCAATATTTTGAAGAAAAATTATTATTTTATTTTTTTAATTATAGGTTTGAAAACAGATTTAGGTGAAATTGTTTATTCAAAGAACGTAATTTAATAATCAAATAAAATGGACTTCTGGCTTTCCAAAAAGTTACAAGACATTACTGCAAGTGTTGCCGTTGTTTTTTAATTAATTTTTTCTATTTTATGTAATTATTTTAGTAAATTGCCCCTCCCTTCCAAGCGGTGGGAGATATTACCCCCCTCCACTAGGATTTTCTTCTTGTCTAGTTCTCACCTACATGCCTACAATTTTTCGGCAGATTTTATGCGAATTTCCAAAAAAAAAGGGGAAACTTAATTTACCCCTACAGAGACTATAGGGGATGAAAATAAAAATCTGAAAAAATTAAGGATTTTTTTTCCTTCATTTAGAGCTGAATTAGGCCCATCCAAATAATAAAACCCAAAAAAAACCATTGTAACGACCACCCTAATATACAGCTGTGAACATGAAAATAGCAGTGATTTCAAAGACATAGTTGAAGGGTTTCCACTGTTGGTTCTAGGCATTGTTTAGAAAGAGAAAACTATAGTTGATTATCCATGCTTTCATAACAACGGTAGATTAAGTCCTTGGGGATCGTTTTTGAAGTGAACATTAGAATAGCAGTATTTTGTAAATACTCGATTTTTTTTACTTTTTTGAAGTGCTGTAGACCGAAAGCAAGTGAGTTATGGTAGAAGAAGCGTTTTTAAAGAAATATGAATATAAACAAGCATTTGATTTCTGCAAAAGTGAGCCATATTAAACACTTCACTGATGAGCAGCGCAAATTAATTCTGTAGCTCCTCAGAGAAGGCAAGTCATACCAGGAAATGCTGCACATTTGTTGTTGTTCGGCTTAAATGATCTCAATTTCTATAAAATATGCTCAAAATCCAGAAAGAAGAGATGGAAAAAGAAAAATAAGACCTCATGACGGAAGGAGGATCGTGCAATAATTGTCTAAGGAGAATCCAAAAAAATCGTCAATTGAGATTCGTTAAGTGCTCAATCTATCTATGAGTGATATGAACTGGAGAAGAAGACTCCTAGAGGCAAATTTGAGAGCAAGTATGCCGAAGAAAAATCCACCTCTCACCAAAAAACATATAGAGAAACGAATGAATTTTGCAAGATACTATGTATGTTGGATCTCCTGTGTGCGTAATATTTTACGGGTAGATGAGTCCAATGTTGTTTATTTTTGTGGTATTGGATCCTGTCAGTATATGTCTGACGTCTCCCCAACACTGGATCTTAACCCGAGTATTCCACAAGAACGGTTGACCATATACTTATCATTTTTTCGTTTATTTTAAACCCACTGCTATTTTCGTGTTCACAACTGTAGTTTCATTTTTCGGCAGCTTAACTGCATTATGAGTGTCCATAATATGCATATTAGCTAGGATTTTAATGGCTTTTCTGAAATACAGCCACTGTCCAAATACTGGAAGATACAAACGTATTTTATTATCAAAAATTGGCTCCACAAATTTAACCCTTATTTTCTCATGAGCTTGTTTTACTCAACTAACAAAAAATTATCACACCATTTTAACCCTATACCAAATGGAAAGTACTTCTTTTCGTCCTGGCAAAAAGTCAAGTATCGATAATTACACAACGATTTAACGCCCAATCGACCACAGTAGTTCCAAGACAAGAATCCTTTTATCCTAAAAAAAAAATGAAAACCAGTGTAGTTAGAGATTATCACATTATTAGGCAGAGAGAGTGAGAGAGAAAGAGAGCGAAAGAATGAGCAAGTTCTTTGCATACCAACACCAACCATAGCCCAACCATCGATTGGACTAAACCAATAAAACAACAGCCAGAAAACTCATGCCTCCCTCGAGTGCTGCCAAAATGAATAAATTTAATCGTGCATAAGTTAAACAAGATGATTAATCAAATTTACTCCTGCTGGTCCTTTTTTTTCTTCCAAGCGTTTACATGCTAATCAAGAGAAACTTTAGCAAAAGAATAAATCGATACCCGAAAAAGTTTCTTGGCCTTTTATACAATATGAGTAGGATAAGAGACCAAAACTTAACTTGCCGGGCTTTTGTATAAGTTGTATGGGATGCTGTTGAATTTAGAGCCTCCAGCTGGTGACTTTTATTACTTTCATGGCATTGTTTCACGTATGGTTTTCTCCTTTCAAATAAAAAAAAAGAAAAACAAACACCGAAAGGTTATGGTGTACAAAAAGACACCACTTGCTACGTTTTGTGTGCTTCTCAGGATTATAAGGACATCGTCGTTGTCGTCGACGTCGACGCCAGCGACGTCCTTTTTTCACTGGGGAGAAGGGGGCAAGTAAGCAAGAGGAGTAATAACACAATGAAGTGTGCACATCAGTGTTGGAAGTTTTGTTGGATGCCATGACTTTCCTAATTACATAATAAACAAGAAACGGCTCCCACAGGAACAGCAGACCAGGCCATGGTTTGCCTCTATTTCAGTTTATTTTTTAGACAATAGTTTTCACTGTTTGTTGTAGAATTAATGGAGTACACTATAAACAACTGTGAGGAGGGTGTTTTTGTTGGTGAAAAAGGGCTAGTTAAGTCGTGAAATTTGGTATCTAGTTATGTGCAGGTGATTCTAAAAAGCCATAACAAATTTGAATGGGTACTTTTGTGCTAAGGCCTTGGCACTGGTAAAGTTTAAGAAAAACCCGGAAGTATGGTTTTGGAAGTTATTTTACCAGCAGAATATACTTTGGTTATAGAATGAAACTATAACATTTCCGAGTAATGATAAGATAGATGCAATGGTGCATAGATCTCAAAAAGAATTTTGAACTGGTGTGTACCCCAACTCCCAACAGGATTTTGTACCTTAAATATCGCAGTGCATATCTCACAATTCATTCCAAATAGACAGATGTGATATTACACCAAGTACTCTCCGTTTAAGATGGTCTTGAACAAATCATTAAGAGGTTCACAGCTCATATTATTAAATCAATGATTATTGCAACTAGTAAATCTGTGAATGTGCTTTTTAACCGCAATTTTAGCCAATGAGTTGTTAAGTATTGAAACCTCGAATCATCCAATATTGATTGACTATCTCCATTAATCTGTGAAAAAGTTATTACAGATTTAATACCCAATGCGAAGAAACTGGCCTTTAGAGTTTCAATACTTTTTGATCGTGATGTATATACTAGGTAGGTACTATATCCAAGATTTTGATAAAAAGTGAGTCTCACAATCTGTCTTTCTATCCATTTAACTACAGCTTTAACAGCTAAATTGATGTTCTTCAAAATTAGAAGGTACGAGTACATAACGTTTTTTGGTAGTTCCATGCAAAAAAAAAATCAACTTTGGGGATAGTTGTATGAACCCAAGTTTTTGTTCGCTCATCACATATTTCCCTGATCTTAAAAATATATGCCCAAGACCATTTGGTGGCACCTCCGCCGTCGCACCGGCCGCCGGAACTATCCCTGACCGTTTGAAAATTTTAAAAGTGTTAAAAAATATTAAAGCGGTTGATTCGTCCAAAAATTCATTTGGGTTCATACCACTATTCCTTGAGATTTTTGTTTGGAGGTTTTCAAACGATCTAGCAGAGTTACGGCTGGCATTACATGGTCTTTGACACACATTTCTGTGATCAAGAGAGCATTGTTCAACGGCCTAAATGTGCTCAAAATGAAGAAAAAAAAAATCTCTAATTTTTTCAGATTTTTATTTTCATCCCCTATAGTCGCCGTAGGGGTAAATTCAATTTCCCCCCTTTTTGCATACTAGGAAAATCGCGTAAAATCTGCCAAAAAATTCAGAGCATGTAGTGGGAAGTGGGCAAGACAAAATCCTACATGAGAGGGGTAATATCTCCCCCTGCTTGGACTGGTGGGGTAATTTAAAAAATAATTGCATGAATTGCAACACTTACAGTAATATTTTATTGCTTTTTGGAAAGCTTTTTTACGTCTTGTTTTGAAATTAAGTTTTTTTGATGAAAAGTTTTGGCAAAAAATTGTTACAAACTCAACATTTTGAAGAAAAAATAATTTTTTTTTCAAAATTTCAGCTTTGAAAACAGTTTTTGCTGAAATCGTTTATTCCAAGCTTTATTTGGACATAAACTATAAAAATGGACTTCTACCTTTCCAAAAAGCTACAAAACATTACTTTTAGTGCAGCCGTTGTTTTTTAATTATTTTTTTCTATTTTATGCAATTATTTTATTAAATTTGCCATCCCGTCCAAGCGGGGGGAGATATTACCCCCCTCCCATAGATTTTTTCTTGTCTACTTCCCCCCACATGCTCTGAATTTTTTGGAAGATCTTACGTGAATTGCATGCAAACAAAAAAAGGGAAATTTAATTCTGAAAAAAATTGCGATTTTTTTTCTTCGCTTGGAGCCGATTTAGGCCCATCCAAATATAAAAACACAAAAAAAAACCATTATACATACTAATGTATGTATATACAAAATTTTTAAAACATTTTTTGGGACATAATAATTGGCATGGTTATATTTTTATTGATGAGCAGTTAAAAATTAAATTTCAAAACTCAAAAAAATTAAAATAATTATCGTGAACTTTCTAAAGAATATTCTGATTTTCAGCATTTTGGAAAAAATAATTTTCCGTGTAAAATATTAAATATTTAGCTAGATCAATCGTGTCATTTTCGAGAAAAATAAATTTGTTCATAACGATTTTTAATTGAATTGCTAAGTACATAGGTAGATTAAAATTGGGTATGCGTCGGCTATGAACCAAGAGCTTTTCTTGCAACTGAGCCTGGGGAAAACTCTTTACAATGGTGCGCAAGCATATCGATACCTTCCCGTAAGAATGTATTAAGCGACATTTCAAAAATTTTAAAGGCATCGAAAAAAACCTCTGGTCCAGTTATTTATTTATGTATTTAAAAAAATTTAAAAAATTGGAACGGGATTTTCAACTCAAAATGCCTCTAAAAATCTGTTTATTACAGCAAAATACCCAAATAAGTAACTGAATAAGAGGTATTTTAAAAATTTTATTTAAAATTTTTCAAATGTCGCTTAGTACATTCTTACGGGAAGGTATCGATATTAAAGTAACCTAAGTGCAATTAAAGCTGTGAAGGAGTTTGCAAGTTTTGTAAAGTTTTCTAAAATTGAAGTTGTTTTAATAATTAATTTGTTAACGTTTATAATGCTTTTGATATCTTTGTTTTTTAAAGCCCTTATTTTTGAATGGATGAATGAAATGATATTTACATCACAACAAAAACATAAATGTTAAAAAAGGAGCCCAGTTCTTGTATGTACAAAAAACTTGTGCATTTTAAAATTGTGATTAAGTAAGTAATTAAGAGAAAACTTGCCAAGTAAAAGTAAATCCACCAAATTTTTATCAGTAATCATTAAATACCAAATTTCTGTCATAATTTGGAACTGTTCGATATTACTCCTACTTAAGATTTGATGTAAAACTTCATGAGCTTAAAACTTGGCATTTATTTAATATTTCATTACTCATTAGGTTTTTTGTACCTACATTATAAGAACGGCTCTTTTTTTAACATTTATGTTTTTGCTATGATTTCACTCCTTTTTGGAAAGATTTATTTTTCCAGGTGACAGGTGCCCTGCCGCTCGACAAAGTTTCATAATTCTATGACAGCCGAAAGTGCTCCATGTAAATAATAGCACTTCTGATAAAGTGGGTCGATAACACGAGCCCTGAATGGAAAATTCCAAATTTTCGATATTTTTCCTTTAAAGTACTTCAAGTCCTACCGATCTAAAACTTCCATCGTTCTACAACAATCGGTAGTGATCCATGTACTTTATTAGAATTTTTAAGAAAGTGGGTGGATGCCACGCCCTCTGAATAGAAAATTGCAGATATTCGATTTTTTCCTTTGTATGTCCCACAAGGCTAGGGTGTCCATAGGGAGAACATTTTCCTCCCGAAGCTTGAACTATAAAAAGAGAACTTTTAACCAAAAAATAGAGGGCATAAACGAGAACATATCGTCAACTGATTGCAAGAAATAGGTAACTCAATTTTATAAATTTTGGAGATAGCAACCTTTATAGAAGCCTAGCTACTGGAGGACGATGGAAAGTTTAATTTGTATGTTCCTGAAACTTCACAAATATCCTATATTTGTCAATGGTATAAAAAGATTGAACAAAAAATCTTTAAAACTGTACAAAATAATACCGTTTTTGCCGATATATTACAAAAATAGAAAATTGAGTTACCTAGTTCTTGCAATCAGGGGACGATATGTAGAAAACAAGGAAAAATTGGAAAAATTTATTTAACATAAACTATAGTGACTAAAAATTGAAATAAAACTTTTTTATAAAAATAGAATAGAAACAAGAAATATAAATTCTGCAATAAAAATGAAATTCACATTCAGAAGTCTGTAATAAAAAATATAAATTGATTTAATTAAAATCTTCTCGCTCGTCTTTTTTTTTAATAATTTTTTCTCAGTACCGTATCAATTTTAAACAATATTTTTGTATTATATAAAAAATATAGAGAAACAAAATTATAATACAAATTTCGGAAATATTTCTTGCCCATGGACCACCAATCGGGGCAAACATTCTTTTTTTTGTTGCGCTAAATTGTAGACAATTCCATAAATTTTCTCAATTAATACAGTCCCTGTAGTGAAGTCCCGTAGAAATTTCCGTACTGATTTATCTAACCGCCAGAATCGATTTAAGTACATATAAGAGAGTCAGAAAAACTTGGGTAGACATCACTGTTTTCTGGAGGGGGTTTTTTAGGCGCCATTTTCCAAAATGGCCGACAAATAGTAGTATAATTTGTTTGGGAGAACGGAAAAATCTCCATAAAAACTAAACCACTAAACCGATTTTGATGAAATGATCAGACATGATAAAAAAACAAGATGAGAAGCCAATATAATTAATTTCCGCCCACTGCCATGCCCCCTTTCTTGAAAAAGTAATATTATTCGTCAAAATTAAAACAAATTCGGATGTTGCTTTAGTTAAACTTAAAAAAATATCTTTGTATGGAATATAAGCTGTAAAAAGTTCCTATTTTGAGGGCGTTTATTAATTTGTGACTTATATGGAGTACGTTTTAGTAAGATAAAATCTAGAACCACTTCACTCAATGTAATGAAATTTTCACACATGATAGCGAACAGTATAGGATTGTATACAATTTTCGCCCATTGAAACGCCTACAAAAGCCCATCTTTTCACTCTTCCTCATTAGCTGCTAAAAGCCGAAGGAAATGATATCAATTTAGATGCTTTTTGAAGTTTCCTGATTGATATTGACTAAAGAAAATCTATTATTTTTGATTTTTAGTAAAAAAAATGACAAAATTATAAAAAATACAATTACATATATTTGCACATCATTTGTATACACATTCATCTCGTACTTTGCTCCCCACATTTGCAATACTCTGTGCATGTCAAATACTTAAATTTACATTTACACCTTTAATTTACACTTTTAATTAATAGTTTAGGGGGTTAATTCTTGACCTGTGAAACTGTGAAATGAAAACAAAGTTATCATTTCATTTTCACAGAGTTTTATCATTTTATCACTTCACAAACACGCGCAAGGCGATTCCCGAACTCGTTATGAAAAACAGCTGTCAAAGTGAGCACTAAAAAGCACTAACATGAAAAGTGCTACCACTTGCTCATAGAAAAAGATGATTGTGACGTCATAGAAATACCATGAAGGCGAGTTGGGTGTATCAAATGAGCACAATTTGTCTTTGTTTATCATTTTTCTTTTCACAGGTTTTCACAGAATGAAATGATTGTGATAATCGAATCATCATATAAAAACATTTTGGCATTTGCTTTCATTTTTTCACTTCGAAAATCGCATTTGGCGTGAAGGCGTTATGATATTTATCACTTCACAGTTTCACAGATCGAGAATTGACCCACTGTAAGTATGTGGGCCTTAATTAAACTGTTGTAAAGTGCAGCTCCCAGTTGTTCCCCAAGAGTGTGTAGAGGCACATAGCGCATTTTATCACCCACTTCCACTTTGATCCACAATTCTTGCAATCCTTCACTGAATAGTTCAAATATATATCGAAGGATGAGGACAACGACATCAGTGTCATTTGATAACACTATAAGGCATTTTATGCATGACTGGACGGAATTGAACAGTTGGATTATAATTCTGCTATCTGCTTCCTCAACAAAGGTTTGAAGGTCCGAGCACGTTTGAAGTTCTTTGTTATTGTTATTTATTATTAATGCATCCCTGCTATTATTGTCACTTTTGAGGGTTCCACTTAGAGCTGTAGTGAAGTCAGTCACTTTTGCCTTCTTAATGAAGCTAGAACCAGCAGCTAGTTGGAGCATCTCTTTGTTTTTACCTGAAGATCTGAATCTGTCCATCTGTCTAGGAATACGCGTCTCCTGTTTGATATTTATCAGTTCGATTGGATCTAGAATTTTTTGTCTTTCTCTTTCACATTCGTTAAGTGACTGGTCAATGTCAAAGTCAACTCGCTTAATTTTCTTGTTTTAATGCTTTTTTGTTTTAAGGGAATGCTTAAGCCTATCACAGAGCTATTTTCCAGATTCAAGCCTGCAGCTGACAGATTGTGGATTCTCCAAAGATGCAAATGGTGTTCTTAGGCCCGATCAGTGCCTTAACATAATGCCTTCTGAACTATTAATTCCGTGCAATTTTACAACATGTTCTACTTAAAGGTGTAAATGTAAATTTAAGTATTTGACATGCACAGAGTACTGCAAATGTGGTGAGCAATGTACGAGATAAATGTGTATACAAATGATGTGCAAATACATATAAAGCTCACTGACGATTAAGTAAATAAATAAATACAATAACAGCCCTATTATTGACACGATTCAAAACTAGTTTTAATGTAAAACTAGTTCTATAGGGATTTCGTGTGGTAGTTTTTGAACATATTGGTACTATTCAAACAAAAATTGATATCTAAAACTCTGATTTCGAGTGTTAGATGTCAATTTTTGTTTAAATAATACCAATATATTCAAAACCTGAAATTCAAAATCTCTATAGAACTAGTTTTACATTAAAACTAGTTTTGAATCGTGTCAATAATAGGGCTGTAAGTGTTTTTAGTTGCTTAAAATAATATTTTTTATTCTGTATTGAACAAACCAGTTAAGCTTTATTGGTTTGTATACCTAATTTAATTAAGAAGAGGTCAAAATACTGCCACAAAGCCCGTGCCCGAAAATTGAAACGTGAGTTACCAACATGTTTTAGTATTTTTACTAAGAAGAAATTTATTTTTCTCAAAATACAAAATAATATTGTGTCGTAGCAGTCGAAATCATTACCATGTATAGAGTTTGCATTTTGTTTCATTTATATTAATATAAGAGTAAGTATGAAATTTTTAATTAAAATAAGCTCGTAAAACTCTCCAATCGTAACGTGAGTTACCATGGAATTGCCCTTCTCTAAATAAATTTCGACAAACATAAATTATTTGTGTAGAAACATATTTTGTGGCTTTCATTCTAATAAAGTATTGCCATTTTGAGGTACTTTTTTTCTGTAACCAATCTAACGTTTCCCATTATATACTTTGAAATAACGAAAAAAAGACATATAGAAAAAGTTTCCAACGTTATTATTATACAACACCACATAATTTAATGGCTTAACTTTCGTTCAACCTTTGCAGTGTTTCTTCTCGTTATTATATTATTTTGGAAAAGAAACGGTAATTGCTCTGCAAGAAAACAACAACCCAATATGGAGACAAAAACAAAAGACCAAAAAGTTAAGTCTTTCATATTTATACCAACATTTCTTCGGCGAGGACATTTTCTCCCATAACATTAATTACCCAAGTGTGGCCAAATTATCCTTATTCGGCTTTCTTAATAGTTTCAAAAATTATTACCTTACACATACGAAATGAACTTCATGTGGGACACTGTACATACGTTTTATACACTACACATAGTTTTGTACTGTGTGGTGTTCTATTTAGCATCGTGTTCACCCAAACAAAAGGATAAAACAATAAAAAACTATATACTGGAAATAACTTGTAGTTACCGCCACTCACCACCACCACTCATCGTCGCCACCGCTGTTGTATACCTTCAAACTGTTGGAGGGGCATAACGAAAACAACAACCTCTTGTTTAGGCCACACAAAAAAAACTAGCTTAAAGTGGATTTGTTATGTTCCACTGTACAAACAAACTTCAATACCAAGTAGTGATGAGGTTTGTGATGTCCTTTTTTGTGCAAGCGGCGCGGCAATGGAAATGCCGGTACTTGTATAATTTCACAATCTGTGTGTAATTGCTTAAGTTTGAGTTTCTCTGGCATCCGACCAAACAGCCCTAAGTGTACCAAGGTACCTTCGCTTTTTTTTTTGGTTAAAAGAGACTTTCCTCAAAGCATGGTAGATGGTAGACTTTTGATGTACTCTTAGGATCCCATGGGTTAGGTTGTAAAAAAAAAATGCCCATGGTAATTAGTAGTGGGGTGTGGAGTGTATAACTATTCTGAGTGCATAACACGGGAATCTGCTACCTTCCTAGGATGCCGGTTTGAAGTTGGGGGTGGAAATGTTTTGTTTACTTTCGAGTGTGCTTCGTAGTAAGGAAGTAGGAGCCTGGCTGCACGAATGAATGACGTGACATCAAATATATAGCGTGTGAAAAATAAACTGCTCTAGGGTTGCATGAGCGAGCATGTTAGAAGGAAGCTTCATGTACAACTGCATTATTTCGTATTTTTATCTGAAAGCGGTTTTTTTGTTCGCAGTTGAAAGATGATGTAGATCGTTGACCTTTAATGCAGGGGAATTTGATAACAAAGTTGATTTAAAGAATGTGAATTTTTTGGCTAATAGAGACTTTAGAAAAAAAATTAAAACGATACCACCAGAATGGAAGGATGACAGTAAGTAAGTAAAGTAAGTAAGTAATCAATTCATTTATTTTATGTTTATAATTTTACAAGTACTGATTAAAATGAATTTAAAAGCTATGGCCTAGCCGTCAGCCTGGTTAGCAATAATATATGTATTTAACAATTTTTAATATAATTTTCAAATAAATTAATCTTTTGATTACATTTGCAACAAATTTAATAAATAAACTTAAAAATCAAACATATTCTGTGACTCCCCCCTGCGGGTAAGGGGCAAGAATATACCCGAGGTAGGCATGCCTGTCGTAAGAGGCGACTAAAATCCAAACTCCGTATACTGAGATTGATGTATACATAACTATGCAATGAGCAAAACAATAAGATATAGTACCCCAGGTGGCAGTCCAGGTTCACTGGAAAATCCACCCTCTTCGGAGGTCGGCTCTATGGATTCTGGGGAGAGCCAATTATTGCATTTAATAAATCCCTTCCTAAAAAGTGCAAGGGTATCTCCATCACCACCATCTAAATCGAGTATAAAACCATCCAAATTCGGGCAAAAGAGTCCACCCGTCACGCCAGCGCGCGCCAAAAAAGACTCAGATAAAACAGAAAATCTTGAAAAAGATAATAACGAACTTCGACGAAGACTTGATGAAGTAATGGAACTTTATCAAGAGCTAAAGAAAGAAGTCGATCTTCTTCGAAAAGAAAATGAGATGTTGAAAGGCAAAAATTCTCAAATAAACTCCAAAGCTAGCTTGCCAGAAGTCAATAATTCTAGATATGAAACAGACGAAGAAGAGCTAGCACGTGAAACGGAAAAGTCCTCAAAGAAAAGATTAAGTAAAAAGCGTAAAGCTGGCTCTTCACCTGAGGCAGCCTCGTCTTTTGAAATAATAGTTTCACCAAAACATGCGACAGTAAAAGAAAAACCTGTTAAGGAACGGCCCCCGCCACCGATAAATGTTATCGGTATTGAGGAGTATAACAAGTTGCAAACCATATTAAAGGCATTACTACCATCGGCTTTTAAAGTTATCTCGCTCAATAACAACAAATGGAAAGTATGTGTGAAAGACCCCGAAAGTTATCGCCTTCTGTCGCGAAAACTAAACGAAGAAAAAGTAGATAAATGTTATCGGTATTGAGGAGTATAACAAGTTGCAAACCATATTAAAGGCATTACTACCATCGGCTTTTAAAGTTACCTCGCTCAATAACAACAAATGGAAAGTATGTGTGAAAGACCCCGAAAGTTATCGCCTTCTGTCGCGAAAACTAAACGAAGAAAAAGTAGAGTGGTATACCTATGAAAATAAGTCGGAAAGACCCTTACGTGTTGTGGCGAGAGGCTTACACGCATCATGTTCAAAAGACGATATCATTAGTGATCTAAAAGAGCGCAACTTCAAAATCTTAGATGCAATTAACATCGTCAAAAGAGAGAAACAGACAAAAGAGGGTGAAACAAAAGTGGTACAGCGTGGTCTTCCACTATTTATACTTTCGTTCGATAAGACTGAAAAACTAGATGAAATTTACAAAATCAAAACAATTCTAAACATCGCAGTTAAGATCGAACCTCTAAGAAAGAGCACAAGGTTAGTCCCTCAGTGTAAACGCTGTCAAGAATTCAATCACACCCAAACTTATTGCAAAAAAGAGCCAAGGTGTGTAAAATGCGCCGGAAAGCATTTAACCGTTGACTGCATCGGAAAAAATGAAAGTCCACCGACGTGCATTAATTGTAATGGAAATCACCCGGCAAACTATAGAGGCTGCGAAGTAGCTAAAGAATTACAAAAGCGGCGATCAAAATCAGCCAAAACACAAAGAAACCCACAAAGGCAAATAGAAACCGTAGTTCCCAAGACTTCCAAATCTAATAAAGCTCCAAAACCTATTATCCGTAAGGAAAAGAAAACAGTGTCAATACCTTCGGAGAATATATCAAAGCAAGGAAATGCAGAAACATATGCCCAAATAGCGGCCAAAAAAATATCCGTAAACAACGACACTGAAACCGACCCGGTTTCAAAAGTATTTTCAATAATTCTGTCAAAACTTGAGGAACAATGTGACACAAATAAACTTATCTTTGATAGGTTAAGTAAGCTCGAAAATTGTTTTCGACCCAAATCTCTCTCAAAAATTTATGATGGAAAAGTTTAAAATTCTTACGTGGAATGCCAACGGATTATGGCAAAAACTTGGAGAATTAGAGACGTATATGCAGGAAAATGATATCGACATATGTTTGATATCAGAAACGCATGCCAAAAATGAATCAAATCTTAAAATCCACGGGTTTCTTGACTACCACGCTGTTCATCCTTCAAATAAAGCAAGGGGTGGATCATCGTTATATATAAAAGAGTGCATTGAACACTCGATAGGCCTGAAAATAGAGGTAGAATCGATGCAATTGAGTAGTGTTCAGGTTAGAACTAAAAACATTCTTCTCAATATCTCTTCGATATATTGCCCTCCACGTTGCAAAATCGATAAGAGTGAATTTACGACATTGATAAAGTCGCTAAGCCCAAACTTAATTGTTGGTGGCGATTTTAATGCAAAGCACACCTTTTGGGCTTCAAGATGCATATCTCAAAAGGGTCGAATGCTATATGAGGCAGGAATGGAAAATAATTGCGATTTTCATTCGACCGGAAAGCCAACTTACTGGCCAACTGATCCGTCAAAAATACCTGACTTAATCGATTTGTTTATGGTAAAAGGAATACCCTCTAACCGTATTGAAATCTCAGAAGGCCATGATCTCTTCTCAGATCATTCTGCAGTCATACTCACTATGAGCGAAAGCCTTGTCAAAATTGAAAAACCACCCAGGTTAACAAACGGTAAAACCAACTGGGAAGGATTTAAGAAAGATATCGAGGACAACGTTGAATTGAGGGTATCATTACAAACGCCTCTTGAGCTTGAAGATGCAGTAGATGCCTTTGTTGATATAATACAAAAGGCAGCGTGGAATAACACACCTTATCAAAGGGTTACCCCGTGCTATAAAGATATAAAATATCCGCAGGAAATAAAAGACTTAATAAAAGATAAACGAAAAGCACGTAAGAAATGGCAGCGAACCCGTGCTCCTCAACACAAAGCTCATTTAAATCGCTTGTGTAATGTGCTAAAAACAGCGATATCAGATTTCAAAAACCGTGAAGTTGAAAATTACCTTGAAAGCTTGTCAGCTGGGAAAGAATCCAACTACTCACTTTGGAAAGCTATAAAAACAACGAAAAAACCAAAGCTTCCAGTACCCCCGATTAAGAAAAGCCAAAACGAATGGGCTAAAAGTGACAAAGAGAAAGCGGCAGTATTCGCCGATTACCTGGAAGAAACATTTAAACCTTCCGATGGGCAAGCACTCAATGAAAATATTAATATGAGTTTTAGCTCAAGTGAAAATTACAGAACCAGAAATGCTACGCTTGCTGAATTGAACAGAGAAATAAAGAAGCTTAAGTCTAATAAAGCTCCGGGGTATGACTTAATAACAGCGGAAATATTAAAAATGCTTCCTAATAAAGGATTAATTAACCTCCTTTATATAATAAATGCCGCTCTAAGGCTAGAATATGTTCCAAGCCAATGGAAAGTTGCGGAAGTCATAATGGTTTTGAAACCTGGCAAACCAACTCACGAAAAGAATTCTTACAGACCGATTTCGCTTCTTCCAATAATATCAAAAGTTTTTGAAAGAATACTACTCCTGCGCCTGCAGCCTATAATAGAAGAGAAACGATTAATACCTGAACATCAGTTCGGATTTAGAAGCAAGCATTCAACAATTGATCAAGTGCATAGAATAACTGACGTAATTGAGAGAGCTCTTGAAGAAAAGAAAATCTGTTCGACGGTCTTTTTGGATGTGTCGCAAGCGTTTGACAAGGTGTGGCACGAAGGCCTCAAATTCAAATTACGACAAGTTCTGCCTGAAGGACTTTATAAAATTCTTAACGAATATCTAGAAAACAGACTTTTTCGTGTAAGACACGGAAATGAATATTCTAATTTCAAAGAAATAGTGGCTGGGGTACCACAAGGTAGTGTTTTAGGTCCAGTTCTGTACCTTCTATTTACACGTGATATACCTCAAACAGAAGACACTTTCGTAGCAACGTTTGCTGATGATACTGCAATACTAGCAGTAGGCAAAACGATTAACGAAGCTACGATTAAATTACAAAATGCTCTTAATAATGTTAATGAGTGGACAAAAACATGGCGAATAGCGCTCAATGAACAAAAGTCAGTCCACGTGGACTTTACGTATAAAAAAATAAATAGATTGCCCGTCTTTCTTAATACCGGTCGTGTACCATTTGCGAATGAAGCAAAATATCTGGGAATGACTCTAGACGCGAAATTAAAATGGAAGCCGCACGTAAAAAAGAAATGCGAAGAATTAAAAAGTAAATTAAGAGATATGAACTGGCTACTCGGTAAATATTCCAAGCTTAGTATTGATAATAAGTTGATTTTATACAGGCAGGTACTTTAACCTGTCTGGACTTACGGTATACAACTCTGGGGTTGTACCTGCGATACAAATTTAAATAAATTACAAACGTTTGAAAATAAATTGCTTAGGTCATTTGTAAATGCACCATGGTATATAAGAAACGAAGATCTTCACAGGGATCTCGGGATTCCTACGGTTCGAGATGAAATTAAGAGTTTCGCGCGAAAACATAGAAATCGGCTATTAGATCACGCTAATCCAACGATTATTGACATTCTTGACGAGTCGAATTTAGTACGCCGTCTGCAAAGAACAAAACCTTCCGACTTGGTGCGGTGAACACAAAACCGCTTTAAAATCGCGGAATAAGCAGAAACTTTCACCGGAAAGTTACCTGCAACACGTTACTTAACTTCGTTAAAAATAAATTGCTAGATAAGTTTCAACTTAGTTGCAATCGGGAAGTGGAGGTGGTTTTAGTGTAGTAAGAATCTCACACTTCTATGAGCACGCGTTTTCCGGTCCTCATAGAGCCTGATGCAGGTTTTGCGCCTACCCACGGTCAAAAAAAAAAAAAAAAAAAAAAAAAAAAATATTCTGTGACTAATAACCTTCTATACTTTAGGATGGCTTTCAAATATTCACTTAACTTTTTCCAGTCGCATTCGTTTAAAATAAATATTGTATTTTGCACTGTTAATGTTTCTTTTCCAAAAAAAGCTAGTCTTTGTGGTTTTAATATTTGGCATATACTAAAGATGTGAAAGCAGTCTTCTTTTGATCTTGAGTTACACAACGAACAAAATTGATTAAAGCTGCCATTGTAAGGGGTGCCATTTAAGCCGAGAAGATCGCATCTTGCCTTGAATATCAACGATATTTGAGTGTAACTTAACGAATCATGGAAGTAGTTTCTATCACCAAGAGCGAAATTAAGCTGACAGTATAACAGTCTACTCTCAGATTCACGAGCTTTTTGAATAAATGTATTTCGTATAGAGTCCTCATTTTTCCGGATTATTTGGTAAAGTTGTTCCTTCAAATTGCTTAAATTACTAAAATCAATTATTAGCTCCTCTCCGCAGGCATTTCCAATACTTTGCCATCTTGCAAACCACCAATCCTTGTTCCTTAGTTCATACAACAACAGTTTCTTCGTCAACCTGGAGTCCTGGTGTGCTAATGTTTTTATTATAAAATCAGCTTGTGATTTGAGAGTACTTGTTAGGAGTTTTGGTAGCCCTGTTTCAATGTAGATTGCATAACTTGGTGTATTCTGAGGCAAATTAAATAGTTTTTTTAAAAAGTTCCTATGGAATTTTTCAATTGCTTCGTATTCATATTCTCCCCAAACTTGTGAAGCGTAACAGAGAGTTGATTTCACTACTGCATCAAATATTTTATATTTTGTGGAAAGTATTATTTGTTTGTTTGAAAAAACGTTTTTCCAAGACATATTTATTAAGCTTTGAGAAGTGTTAGCTTTCTCGCTTAGATGTTTTGTAAAATCTAGAGTTGAGTTCAATTTTACTCCTAAATACTTTATCTCTTTCACAATTTCCAAAAGATTCTCATTATAGTACCATCTGTTTCGACCTTGTCCAAGTGAAGATCTCGAGAAAACCATAATTTTAGATTTGTCGGTGTTAATTATTAGTCCCCACCTCTTGCAGTAGATTGCTAACCGATTAATCATCAATTGTAAGTTTTCTGGTGATTCAGAGAGTAAAACGAGATCATCGGCATACAATAAAACATTGATAACTGAATTTGCGATTCTTATTCCTCCTGGTAAATCGTCCACTATATCGTTGATAAATAATGAAAACAACAATGCACTGAGAAGACAGCCTTGTTTAACTCCAGTATTTGTTCCAAACCATTCCGAAAAAGTGGTGCCATCCCAAACAGCAGCTTTAGTATCACAGTACATTTCTTTTATAACTTTTATAAACTTTGTAGATAGACCCATTTGTGAGAGCTTATAAAAGAGAGCATTTCTATTTACTAAGTCAAACGCTGATTTGAAGTCCACAAAAAACGAAAAGACTTTCTTATTCCTAGCTTGAAACGCTTTAATGGTTGATGAAAGTGTAAATATTTGGTCAACTGTTGAATAGTTTTTTCTAAAACCAGATTGGAATTCCGTTAATATATTGTTTGCTTCCACCCATTTTTCCAGTCTCCCAACAAGTATGCCACAAAATATTTTAGCTGAGACATTCATAAATGAAATACCTCGGTAATTTTCAGCAATGTCCATATCACCTTTTTTGTGTATAGGGAAGATAACAGATTTTTTGAATGAAGAAGGTATATCGGCATTTGAAAAAATTGTGTTATAAAGTGTTTTGAGTTGGTTTATAAGTGTGGAGGATGCATTTTTATAGAATTCATATGGAATCCCATCTTCACCTGGTGCCTTTCCATTTTTGGCTTTTGTTATAACAGCTTCTATTTCCGCTACTGACATATCACAGTCCAAAGATTCATCCATGATTGAAGGTTCTGCGTAGGAGAACATGAGGTCGGTATTATTGAGAAGTAGAAGTTTAAAATGAGCACCGAGGTTTTCGGAAGTTATTCCTGTACCTATTTTATAGTTTACTTCGTTGATTTCTCTAGCTATCTTCCAGAATTCCTTAGAGCTTTTAGTTTGACCTAGAGTTAACGCTTGTTTATTATCATACTCTGATTTTGTTGCAAAGCAAAGGGTTTTGTATTGTAAATTTGCTTCATGGTACCAATTTCTCAAATCATAATTAGATGAAGCTCGCATGACTCGCAAAAGTGCAAAAGATTTGTTTCGTGCTTTCATACAGTCATGATCAAACCATTTTTGTTTGAATGATGAAAAGCAGCGGCGTAGCTACCTAGGGGCAAACTGGGGCGGTGCCCCAGGGCCCCGAAGGTTTGGGGGCCCCAGAGACTGACAGAAACTATTTTCAAAGCGAAAATAAAAGTTCTTCATATCGTTAAAGAAGTTTTGGCTCAGTTTGTTTTGAATATTAGGTCAATTTCAAGACTTGTGGATTAAGGCTTATCGCGCACATGCAACTGCTACCGCAACAAAATAGTTTAGTCTCAAGTTGACCGATGAGCGCGCACATGAGCAACTCCACAAGCAATCG
This sequence comes from Dasysyrphus tricinctus, assembly GCA_963921185.1. NCBI lineage: Eukaryota > Metazoa > Arthropoda > Insecta > Diptera > Syrphidae > Dasysyrphus > Dasysyrphus tricinctus. Next base: position 300,061,792 of record OY992530.1, read on the forward strand.
CAACGAACCTAACCAACACACTAACAATGTTTATTCAAATTTTCTACCCCATACATACAAAGAAAAATATTATCGGTTTTGTCCTATTCTTTTGCTCAGCAAATAAAAGAAAAGATAAATTTGTTCTCTTTCGCACAGAGAACATAAGTCACTTTGGAAAGAACAAAATTCAACGATGTGGTTAAATATTTGCTACTATTTGGTTGCATGTGCGCGCAGTTACATATTATTCTATATGACACAAATTGAAAAACCGATTTCGGGCAATCGTCCAGTTTGCGGCAAAACACAAACTGAAAAGTTGCTCGAATCGACGACTGAATAGTTTCTGCATGTGCGCGCTGTCCCATATGAGTCAATAGGATTCATTTTTGCAACCAAACAGTTGCGAAACTGAAAGTTGCATGTGCGCGACTAGCCTAAGTCTCGGATAGCCTATTCTCAACTTTTTCCCAGATAAATTTCAAGTTTTGGCTTCAAATATCTGGGACAATAATATCCAACAGACAAAATCTTGGATAGCCTATCTGCTAGTCCAAGTGGCTGTTACAGCTTTTATCTATAAAGATACCTAGCTGCTATGAGTTTCCGTCCTAATATTTTGAATTTCACTTAAAATCGATCCGTCGTGGTTCATATTGAATTTAAATCTTTAAAATCAGTCACATTTCAAATTGAAATGACAAGGATTTTCAACCAAACGTCGATTTTATTCGATGTCAATTGGTAAAGAGGAAAAGTGTGGACAAAAATCGTTTATCCGAGAGTGTTCATTGGCGGTAGAGGAGTAAACTTAATTATGGGATGGCGGTGGTGCCAATATGGTATGAAAATATACCTATTTCATTCCTTAGGTATATAACTTAAATCTGAAGTTCATTATCCTTTGATACATTTTTTGAGGTTAAAACATAAAAAACTGTTTTTAGAACTTTTCCCGCCCTATAATTTATTTGATACTAACAGCAAATAGTTTGACCTGTGACCAGAAATTTTGAAAATTTCTTTTAGATTGTTTTCTTCTATGATATATGCACTATAATATCTGAGAAATATCAACAGTCGAGACACTGGAGTCAGTTGAAGGTCACAAAAAATCAGTGCAATACACGTATTTCTAGCACCGTGTTTGGTATTTTTGTGTCAATTTATTTTTTTTTTCTCAAAAACTACTATATACTTCACTTTTAAATGCCATCTCAAAATAAAAACACTTTAGAGCTATAAACGGTTGAGCATAAAAAAAATAATTTTAAATGTTTCAAATGAGGTAAGGGCATCTCACAAAGTTTGAGCAAAATCTGAGATGTACTGGCTTTTTCAATAATCGTTTTCATATGGAATGACTCAAAAATAAAATGTTTGAGGCTAAAATTTCTTGTTGATCTTTTATTTTTGCAAAGGATAAACAGAATATTTTTACCTGCCAAACTGAACTTTCGAATAAAGGCCACACAAATATATTGGTTCTTAACGATTTTTTGAAACATTCCACTAACATTTTTGTTCTTACCACCAATTTTTAGCTATTGTAAACAAACTGTATGCTTATCTTTAAAAATTATATTTTAAGCGGACATATTACGCTGACAGTGTTTTTGAAAAAAATTTCTATAACATTACATACCTATCTTCTAAAATTTTTCTTTTTTTTTGTAAATTAAAAACGAAAGCAATTTCTGTTAAGGAGCCCCTTTTTATTTTCTGCCCCAGGGCCCTCGCCCATCTAGCTACGCTACTGATGAAAAGCAGCTTATATTTTTGTTTGATGTTGAGCTTCTTATATACTCTGTAAGTTGATTGGATAGTGCTTCTGCAGACTCAGTTCTCATCTCATTTGTTGAAAGCAAGGTGTTCAAAATGTGTTGATAGGAAGCTGTACATTCGTTTTTCCATTTTAAACGGGGTAATAATCTTAGATTGATATGTTGGACTGAAGATTCGCATGAAAACTCCAAGATAATAGGCATGTGATCTGAAAATGTTTTGCAATGAACTTCGAATTTTTTGATTCGTTCAATCCATTCATTATTTACGGCACAAATATCTATAACGGATTTTCCTTGCCCTCCAACAAAGGTGTAATGTCCTTCAATATCTCCTTCGGTACAACCATTAAGAATCAAGCAATCGTACATTTGTAATAATTCAAGCATATCTGAGCCATTTTTGTTGCGAATTATGTCTTTTGATGTCCTGTTGTTGAAAGGGATCGCCGGGTTAGAAATATTTTTAACTAGTGTGATTTGTGAGTTGCTGAATCTTGCATTCCAGTCACCAATCAATAAGACGCTTTTGTTTGCTAAACATTGCATTATGCTATGTAACTTTTCAAAATCGTTGGACCACTTGTTACAATTAATGTAATATGGGACAATGTACATATTATTATGTTTTAAACATTTTACTATTGTAGATCCCTCACATTCATCGAACTCATAAGTATTTAATAGTGATGTTTTAATTCCAAACAAACTTCCTCCACTTGCACGTCCCTTAACAGATGATTTAATTGCTTCACCCCAAATAAGTTTGAAGTTAGGAAAATAGTTTTTAAATTTAGATGAATTTTCTTTTGTAATGTGGGTTTCGAACAAGAAAAATATATCAAAATTTTTTACATAATTGAAAAAATTTACAAATAATATTTTGTTATTTAATCCTGAAATATTGTAAGCTAAAATTTTGTAATAAATAATATTAGTTGGACTGACGGCTTCTTGTTCTCAATTTCTTATAAATCTACTACAATTTGAGGTTTCAGGTAACATCCCTGGTGAAACTTGTACATCTGATCAAGTCCGTTGAGTTTGACGATCAACTGACAGCATGTCTTCTTTGATATTAGTGACAGCTCCAAAGTTAAGATCACCAAACATTTCTTGCAGTTCTGTCTCTCCGTTCTTATTTTTATATTTTAATATATTATTATTATTTAAATAAAACGTTTTGTCTCCTATTAATAAAGTGTTGTTTTTTAACATTACGACTTCGGTTGGTTTATTTGATTTAATTAATTTTCTGTAGCCAAGCAGGATTCGACGCTTAAGCTGCGATTGTTTGCTTAGATCTCGTTGGATATATACACCTGTGCCTTTTAATTTAGTCGCATTTTTTAACATTTTCAATGCTGTTTCATTTGATCCCGTGTTAAGTTTTAATTTAATTGTATTATTATGCTCACTAAGTTTTATGGCTTGAGGCATTTGAAGTGCTTCGTTGTCCAACAGAAGTTTGCTTATAGCTTCAATCCGTTGTTGGGGGTCAGAACTGTCATTTGGTAGAGAGAAAATAATATTTTTTCCTTTGAGTTCTCGGCTTTGTAGCTCCAGCTCTTCTTCAAGTGCATTGATCTTGACAATTTTAATGTTTGGTGTGGGAAAAACGGTCTTTCTCTTAACCCAGTTAAATGTCAAACTATAACTTTCTCTAAAAAACGAGTAGTGAGTGCTTTTGATTATTCCATTTCACAACACACACTCTGTCGTGTTTTTAGATTCAAAGATCTGGGTGTTCACTTTAGTTCTGATCTATGTTTCATAGAACATATTAATTATATTGTAAATAAGGCAAGTTCCATGCTTGGATTTATAAAACGCTGGGCAAAAGAATTTAACGATCCGTATGTTACCCTTTCCTTATACAATTGTTATGTTCGACCCCATCTTGAGTACGCCTCTCAAGTATGGGCACCCTTCTACGAAATTCATAAAAGTCGTATTGAAGCAATACAACATAGATTCATTCGTTTTGCCTTGAAAGGTCTACCCTGGGCTGATCCGTATAACCTTCCACCCTATGAACACAGAATTCAGCTTCTGCAACTTCAAACTTTATCTCAAAGGCGTGTCAATAATGATTTGGTATTTTTTCATCAACTTATCAATGGTGAAACTGATGCGCCTGACTTGCTAGCCCATGTAGGAATTAATTACCGAGGAGGATCCCACCACCTGCGAAGATTTGAACTTTTTCACGTTCCTTTTCACAGAACAAACTATGGCACACACGAGCCACTCAATCGCATGTGCAAACTTTTTAACTTGAACGCCTCATCTGTTGATTTTAACATGAGTAAAATAGGATTAAAAACATTATTTCGAACCAGTGCTCCACTCTCGTTAATGTATTAATTGTTTTAACTTTGTTTAGTTTAAATGTTTTTTTATATTATATCTAATTTTGTATTTGTTCTAATTTTGTAGTTATGCATGTGCTTGTGTTAGTTTGCTTAATTTTACTAACCACTAACACATGCACTCATGATGAGCCTCTGATTGTAGAATGTAGCTTGCTCTAAGCTCACTACAACAAAGAATCTGAAGTGTAAAAAAAAAAAATTACATCGCATCTCGAATTGGTGTATTCTCTCAGACAATTCATAGTTCTGCTTTCGCAGATGATTTAGCTCCTCGCTGAGTTTACTGAAATCGTCCTTTGTTGCCAGATGGGCGATGGCCAAAGGGAGCTCTTTGTGGAGTGAATTGTCGATAATGGATTTTATTTGTTGGAAGTCGGATTGCGAGATTGACATTTTTTGATGATGTTTGAAGACTTTCGTAGTTCTATTGTTTTGATATGAGGAATATTGATTTTCTTCCGGTGAAGTTTGGTAAACCTTCCTCTTGTTGTCGGTCATGTGACTCAGATATCTGGGTTAGATTTTGTTTGATGGACTTAAAATCTATGATTACCTGTTGTTTTAATTATTTGCAGATAATGTGATCAATTTTTTTTTTAGACGTGCACTTTTTAAGTTTTATTTTTAAGAGTAATTTATTTAAAATTTGAAAATTGTATGGAGCGATTTGAAAGTTGAACTATTCACTTTAACAGCAGAGTTGCCAACCTTCAGTAGGACATTACTCCACTAGATACAAATAATGCTGGAATCAGCAGTTTGAATCTTTGATTTCCCCGAATCACATTTCCTGAGGTCTAATTTTGTTGAAGCCAATTTATTTCAAGGTCTGACATGAGACCAGAATAGTCTCGGCCTTATTGAGGTATCAAAAACCAAGATCTAGATGACACCATCCATTTTTTGGCTCGAAATGAACTGAGAGTCTTAGACAGGCTCGTTTCAAAATCTTATTACATACTTTAATCTTATAATGTCATTTTATAAGGCTCGTTGTTGACAAAAATATTTTTTCTGGAAAATATTGAGTTTTAAACAATTTTTTGCCAAAACTATTCATAAAAAAAACTTAATTTCAACACAAACCGTAATAATGGACGTCTGGCTTTCCAAAAATCTGCAAAATATTACTGCAAGTGTTGCCGTTGTTTTTTAATAAATTTTTTTTTATTGCATGCAATTATAAAATTATAAATTATAAATTAGGGATTTTTTTTTCCTTCATTTATAGCCGATTTAGCCCCATCCGCGATGACCTTTATTAACGACCACCCTAATGTACATACAGTCAGTGTAAGAAAAAATCTTCTCGGTGCGCTTGTGCTAGATTTAGTTCAACACATCCAGTAGACCTCTGCAGTTTTTGAAAAGCTCATCTACAGCCGACACTTGAAGAAACTTTCTAACCACTTAACTTAGAGTACGTGGTTCCGTTGCTCTGAAATATGTAATGTTTTAGCCTTTCTCTGCCCGTCAGGCTTACTTCTCTTCAGAAACCTGTTCTGTGCTTGAAGGCATTCTCAGTGTAAGACAAAATCAGCTCTAAGAGCTTGGCTTGGATTTAGTTCAACACTCTGCTAGAAGGCTTCGGGTGTTTGTGGAGAGCTTATCTATAGCCGATACTTGAAGAGCATTTCTAGCAACCGAGTTTAAAGCACGCGGACCCTTTTCTCTGAAATATAAATATTTTTCGCCTTTTTGTGGCCGTCAGGCTTACTTCTCATCAGAGATCGGTTGGTCCAGTCTCGAGACCTGTTCTATGCTTGAAAGCCTTCTCAGTTTAAGAAAAAATCATCTCTGAGAGCTTAGTTTCGATTTAGTTCAACATTTCCAGCTGACCTCTGCTGTTTGTGGAGAGGTCATCTACTATAGCTTATACTTGACGGACGTTTCTGTCAACCTAACTCAGAGTATGCGGTTCCGCTACTTGACAGCCTTCTCTTGTGTAGCCAGAAGTTTGTTGCACTGCTCAACAATCTTCTAATTCATGATTAATCAGCGCGGCCCTTCTCAAGAACTGCTGCAGCTTTCTCATTCTTGGAAATCTCATCAAGTGTGAAAGAGGCCTTCCTGAACTGTACTTTGAGAAAAGCACTAGCTTCCTTCGGTGGTATTGCTGCAAAAGGGCAAAGGTTCAGTATTGGTCAGTTGCGACACAAGGGTACTATGTATGACTGGTACTGGTGCTTCCTGGTTGAGTTGGTTGCCTTACGGTGGTCCTCCTGACTCGATACATACAACAAAATTAAGGTTCCACGAGTAGTTAAGATGAGAAAGCTTAGCTCTGAAGAACTGATACACCAGGGTGGGATAAGGCAGAAAATAAGATGGACCATGCCAAAGCATTAAAGTGAGCTTGTTAAAGACTGGTTTATCCCACTCCATGCACCATACTACCATACACAACTACGAATTAAGAACTTCGTATATGGTCTACCTCAACAATTCGATTTGACCTTGGTAAATCACCATCTTGACAAAATACGGCCCAGCTGGAGATCTTCATTTAAAAAAAAAAGTTGAGTGTTCCTAAGAAAAAATTATTCTCTACACATATACATACACCCGAGAACTACTTACTTATTTGATTTCCTTAAACCGCAAAAGACTAAAAGAGAGCATTTCAAATAAATTATTTAACTATACTCCCTTATAATCTGCTCCATTTTTAATTAGTCCAAATCTTTATTTACTCATTTCATTTCTACGCAGCTTATCCTCTAATAATTAAACTTCAGCTATTTTGGTTCTATTACTTCGCGGTATATTCCCATTATCCCTAAAATAACACAAATCTCAATAAACTTACCAAAAAATCATCCCATAACATCAGACGAGAGTCCTTATTGCTTTTAGCGCTAATTACAACTATATAAAGTAGTAGTAATAAATATCTTCAGCTGAACTACTTTACTGTGCGCCAATATATTAAACCTCATCTCTAGGATATGCAAACTTTTTGGAAAACCACCATTTACTACTCCTTGTGACTCGTATATACCCAAAACTTAAATCGTTTTCCATTCTCAAAACTATAACGCAACACATTTCAGCGCCGTGAACAGTGTTCAACCCACACACTAAAAAACCTTATTCAAATGTTTGCTGATGAATATAGAACCCCCCCTCCATGCCCCAACAAGGACTTTAGTAGTTGGAAGAAGAAAGAGAGTCCTTGAACTTTGTAGAAAACCAGCACCACTTACTGAAACCATCATCATCATCATCACCCTCATCACACCATGATGAGATGACAGAGCGCAATGGAGTTTTCAGTTCAATTTTATTGCCCTGTAAAATTGCCCGAAATATAAATATCCTGCTTTTTTGAAACACTTCAAGGCCTCTATAGAGCCCCGCGTTGAATCAGGAACCTAGCAAAATGAAATGAGCGCCAAAGAGAGACAGAGAGAGAGAGAGAGAACCCTTTCTATTTTTCTTCTAATTAAGATGGAAAGGGATATGAAAAGCCGCCTGTTACACAATTGGCTATGAAAATGTGTATTTTAGGTGAAAAGTTTAGCTCTTAAAACAAAAGGCATGATAATGGCTTAGGCACGTTATAGCATTTGTTTACCTTTTGTCGAAGGATCTTTTCAGTTTTGTTTAACGTGGCGTAGCTTTCAACTTGAGTTGAGGTTAGAAATTTTCCTATGCTCGCGATAGCGATGGATGATGATGGAAGTGAATTGGCACTTTGGAGAGTTGAAGTTTATAGTTTATTTGATGAAAAGGCAAAAGGGGGAAATGGTAGGAATAGATTTTTTTTCATTTTTGGTTTTATGTTTTACTTCTTGTGTTTTTGTTAAAGTTTGTATAGGTGTGGTTTGGATATACCCTAGTTGTGGAAATTAATTTATGACTTACATCGATTTTTATTCCTGGAATGTGAAATGTTTTCATTGCTGGATTCTCTTTTGGTGTATATCGATAGAATTCTCTTCGTCCCTTATACCATTTGACTGAATATAAACTATCACCTTCCATGTCATACAGACACTTCAAGATTGCTCTTTCACTACGACGAACAGCGTTGGGAATGCTGACACTGACGTCACGTAGGGCGCTAACGAGACCTGAAATAAAAAGGAGGAACAAAGTGATTATATGACAAAGTTATAATAAATAAAGTTGGAAATGTTAAAAAAAAAGTTTTCATCGTAGGACATACTTATGTACATTTTAAATAATTAAATATATTTGCCCTGTTAAACCAAGAGCTGGCAGTAAATCTTGGAAGTGGATGTAGGCATCGAGATGTTTAATACATAAGTCTGGCACGTTTTTTTTTCCAGCCTTTGTTTGGGTGAAGGACAAAAAGTTGCGGTTTTTCCAATTCTGAGAAGAGAAGTTCGAAATTATGCTCTGCCATCTCCTCAAACTCTAAAGGCTTTAATTATAAGCTTCACAGTCTGAGTGATAGAGTTCAAGATAATAAGCTAGAGATTTTTGCATACAAAAACTGATAAGGGTGGTTAAAAATTATTGTAAATGTTGCGTTTAATTAAATGTCCTTCAAAATTGCATGTTTAATATTAAAAATTTGGGTTTACATATTTTCTCTCCGATAATTATTGAACGCAGCCAATTTTAGAAATATATAGACAAAATGGATAATCACTGGGAAGGGGAATACCTCAATCATTGAATACTACACTTCTGTGTTGTAAACGACCACACATTTTTGACGGAAATCATAAAATCTTAACAGAACGTATTTTTTGGCGTATATGTGATTCTACCATTCAATGTAGAACGTAGAATATTTCAAGAAAAAAATATGGATGATTGATTATGTAATAGCTAAGTACCCATCATACAACGAGTTAATATAATATATATAATATAATAAATGGTCAGATTATAAATAAGTATGTGAAAAATATCAGAAATATTTTTTCGTAATTTTATCTGTTGATTGAATTAACAATACCTAACCCAAAGTTTCTATTTTCCCCTTAAAAACAAAAATCTTGATAGCTGAGTTAGGAAAAACAAAGTTATGACGTTATGAGTAAAAATTTTGTTTTTTAACTTCTTATTATTGTAATTGGTCCGATTTGTGAAATCGAAACAGAGGCTTTGTTTTGGCTTTTCAAAAACCTTTTAATAACCTTAAAAATAGCACGATTTTATAAGTCTGTACATAGATAAAGTCTTATGGTCAAAATTGGTGTTAAAAAAAGTAACTTTGAGTGATGTGGTATTCGTTTAAACAAATTCCTCGAGCATACAAAAGATGGCTGAGTCTATCTGAGTATAGGAAATTGAATAACTTTCCTTTTTTGTAAGGAATATATTTTAACAGGGTTTATAGGTACATACTTTACTTTCAGAGGAACGAGTCAAACAAAAATTAAATGCACGACTGGATCGCACGTACATATGTACTTGCTCGTATGTTGAAGTTGTGTGGGACTTAAGAACTTTAAAAAATACTCAAGTTATTATAGAAAAATATAGAGAGAGAGAGTGTTCAAGAAGTCAACCCAGTTCAAGTTCTTAAGTTTTTTATCAATTTAACTAGTCAAAAGTTAATATTAAAATCTAATTATTTGCAAAAGTGATTTTTAAGATCATTATCTACACAAACAAAGTGAAGAATCCTGAGTTTTATTAACCAAAGGTAGGAGAATCCGCATTTTATTTTTCTATACCTACAAACAAAGCTGTGCCGAGGTAGTTGCTTTATGGTACCCAAACCCAAAAGGAAATCCTCGGAAATATCTCCGGTCAACACCCCTAGTAAGAAGACTGTGCACTTAAACATCACTGAAATGGCATCTTCAACACTGCAATCCCAAGAATTAAAATCCATTGTGGATGGTTGCTTGGCAGAACACCTAAAAAATATTGCTACAAAAGATGACGTTGCGGCCATATTAACTGACATACAGCTACTACGGTCCCAAAACGCACAACTCTCAGAGCGCTTATCCTTTGTTGAGGATTACTGTGAAACACTAGAAAGGCAATTAGAAATTCTTTCAAGCAAATCAAACGAAAAATCTGTTGTGATGCATTTTCCTTCAGATGACAAGGCAAACAAGATTGAATTTGCTAAACAAACTTGCTTAGGCCTTCTTAATCTAACTGAAGATGCTGAATTGGCTCTTGATAACACTCAAGAATTTAATAACCGGCACAATAACAAAACTACAATGGTGTTAAACTTCAAAAGCACCGAAATCGCGAACCAAATCATTGTAGCCGCACCAAAACTAAAGAACACTGGCGTTTTTGTACACAAAGAGCAATCCCTTCTGTATCGCAAAAAGAGGAGGGCATTAAACGAAATTAAAAGTAAGCTTCTGGAAAAGAACTCGAGCACAAAAATCAACATTAAAGGATCCAAACTACAAATTGACAAGTTTGCATTCTACTACGACTCACTCCGTGGGCTACAATTGAAAACAAACGAGGAATTTGCATTTGTCAAAACAACGTATGGAGAAGACGCAATGTGCTTTTTTGACAACAGAAGCCAAATCTCCTTAGCTGCAACAGAGCCACCTGGTGGCCGGATCATGTACAACTTGGAGGGTGTGAATCCTAGCTGCTCTCATCATAATCTATAGGAAAGTGTTGCCGTCTGCCATAGTAACAAAATCAATTTTAAAATTTTCTGCTATAATATCACGGGCCTTAAAAATAAATTATTAATGCCAGATTTCTTTAAATTAGTTTTAAGTTATGATATTATTATTTTATTAGAAACTTTCTTAGAGGAGGGTAAAGAGCTACAATATCTCAAATACTTTGAAAATTTCAGCATCAAATGTTTCCCTGCTACTAGAAATTTTAGAATTGGGAGAGCCAGTGGTGGAATATTGTGTGGCTATAAAAATAATATTCAGGTTGAAAACATTAGCTTTAAAAACTATGAAAGCAAAATTATAATCGACATAGTATGTGATTCAAAACATTTCCAGATTTATCCTGTTTATTTAAATTATAACGCTTGGACTGCAGAGTTTAATGAACTGCAAAGCTTTTTATTAAACACCAACATAGAAAACTTAATGATTATTGGTGATCTTAACGGTCGTATCGGCAATTTCCAAAATTCTCCAGTTCTGAATGATGGGCGTTTTTCATACGCAAGAAATTCATTAGATGAATGTCTGAACACAAACGGCAAGTTGCTGACCGATATGTTCGAAGACTTTGGGTTCTTTCTCTTAAATGGTGTTTCAAAGGGTGATTCAAGTGGTAATTATACATTTATATCTGCCCAAGGTTGTTCTGTAATTGATTTTTGTGTAGTAAAGGGCGAGTGGCTTGATCTAATCAACGATTTTGAAGTATACCCTACTAATTTTTCAAATCATCTACCGATTTTAGCTTCGTGTGAATATATTTCTCAAAGCAACCATGTTCAAGTTGAAGAGTCTGTTGAAGATGACAAACTAAGATGGATTGAAAGGATGGCAAGTGTGTATAAGCGAAACCTAGATCAACAAATGAGATATGTTGACATCACATTATCAGACTGTGTTGAATCTGCCACTCATTCAGTGCTTGAATTAGTACGGCAATCTGCAGTCGTCATTACTCGCCCTACATATCAACTGCCGGCAAAATCTAAATGGTATGACGAGGACTGTAGGAAATGTAGGAAGAAATCTTTTACATACCTAAAACTCTTCAGAAATTCTAACAACGAAGCTTACAAAAGACTTTACCTGGAACAAAACAAAATATATAAAGATTTATGTAGGTATAAAAAACAGATATACTTAACCGGAGTGGCATCGAAACTGTTAGACTGTAGGGATTCCAAGACATTTTGGTACAATGTTCGAATACTAGGTGGGCGGATCAAGTCATCGAGTCTAAATGTAAGTGTAGATCTTCTTGCAACGTACTATGAGAGTTTGTTGTTACCAGATCCTCAACAGAGTAACATAAGTTTTGCCTTGCAAAACACAGTGTTAGCCGAGCTTGACTGTCCTTTCACTATGAACGAGCTAATACAATCGCTCAATAAAATGAAAAACAATAAGGCAGCCGGGTTAGATGGCATCCCGATTGAATTTTATAAGAACGCAACACCTGAGTTCCTTGAACTTATTTTGGGGTTGTTAAATAAAATGTTTATCGAGGAGACATTTCCGAGTTGTTTCCGATTGGCGAGCATATCTCCAATTTTTAAAAAAGGTGAACCGAATGTTCCTGAAAACTATAGAGGTATCTCCGTCTTAAGCTCACTCAGAAAACTATTTGCCCAAATATTATACTCTAGACTTGTGAGTTGGGTTGAGAGAAATAATATGATTAGTTGTTTTCAAGCTGGATTTCGGTCTGGTCTGTCAACAACTGATCAAATTTTTGCCCTAACAAGCATCGCAAAGCGATTTATAGACAAAAAGAAGCCTTTATACACCTTTTTTGTAGACTTTAAAGCTGCTTTCGATACCATTAATAGGAGATCACTTTTATACAAGCTAGCAGTAATTGGCCTGTCGACTAAGTTTATTCGAGTGTATGAACAGCTTTTATCGGAAACTTCAGCGATGGTATGTAGTGGTAAAAACAAATCGAAATCCTTTAGATCTGAAATAGGTGTCCCACAAGGTTGTATATTGAGCCCATTGATGTTCGCTCTGTATATCAATGATATTGAGAACCACCTGCCGGGCGGTGTATCTTATGGTGATATGTCTGTGAAGCTGCTTCTCTATGCCGATGACCTAGTTATCTTTTCAGATAACCCAGTGACATTGCAGCTCCAGATAAACAAATTGGAACAATTTTGTGACACATGGGATCTTAAAATCAATATTAACAAATCTAAAATAATGATATTCAAAGCACAAAATCGATCCGAAAATAATCCACGGAACTGGAAACTGGATGGTGTCAATATTGAAGTTGTCAGTGAATTTAAATATTTAGGCTTTACAATATCAAATAACTTAAGTATAAAAGCTCATATTAAAGATAAACTTTCGGTTGCAAAATCAGCTATCAACACAATATGGTCACAGTTTTTTACAAAACAGTTTGTGGACACAAAATCGAAGTTTCAGGTTTTCAACTCCACTATTAATAGCTGCTTTTGCTATGGAAGTGAAGTATATGGCTACCAATTGCTGGAAGAAATGGAATCTATCCAAAGGTACTTTTTCAAACGAATCTTTCGCCTACCGTCTAACACTCCCAACTATGCCATTTATGTTGAGTCCGGTCTACCGCAAATATGTGTAAGAAACTTGAAGGCCAATGCGGACTTCCTAGTTAAACTGATGCATAGACCTGACAGCAACCTTCATAAAAAAATCTTACTCATTTCACTTTCTTGTGGGTATTCGCCTTTCAGAAACTGGCATGCACTTGCCTTGTCACATAATGTACCAATGAATTTAAACGCTAACAACATAGAAGATTGGAAAAATATGTTCTACGACTGCATCTCTTCGGTAGACGAGCAAATGTACAGATCAAACCTTGAAAAGGCTAAGGAGTCAGTTTCTAGGCCAACGTACGTTCATCTTAATTTAACCTTGGGTAATAGTAATTACTTTAGAGAAGACCTTTCAGCCTCAGATATGAGTTTAATTTTCAAGGCACGTACAGAAACTCTTGAGCTAAATTACAGACCGCATAGAGAAGACATTAACCCAATCTGTTCACTCTGTAATCTGAACCAAAACGAAGATGTATTCCATTTCATGGCAGTCTGCCCCATTCTGCAAGAAATACGTAGACTTCATTTTAATAAAAGTTTCTTGTCGTTCGAAGAGTGTTCCGCTGTTCTTAACGGGGAGAGTAGCTGGAAAGTGCTTGTACGCTATGTTTCACAAGCAAAAAACTATAGGAACTTATATTTGAACATGTTTTGAAACAAATACTGTATCCAATCCCAATGAATAAAATTTCGTTTTAGCCAAACTAAAAGCCCCAATATTTCATTACGAAATGATAAAACTTACTTTATTCTTCTTTTCTTTCTAGAAGATTCATTTTCCACTATTGTAGTTCTTAAACCACCATCTTTTTTGAACTTTTTATTTCCGTTTTTGCCAAACTAAAAGCCCATTGCAATAATAATATAAATTTGTTCTTATTCGCTCTTAATATTATTTTTTTTTTACTGTAATTAACAACAAGATTTTTGTTTTATTAAAATAGCTTTTTTCTTAATTAAATTAAAAATTTTAAAATATGTATGTTAAAACTTATTGATTAATTTAATTGTATTTCATATATTTTTTATAATCTTATAACTGTAATCTTTAGATATTCTTGATTTGTTGAATCTTTCTCAATGTTAAAATCCAGAAAAAATCCGGCAGACGGCATTCATGCCATGCTTGTAATTCTTTATTTGAATGTATTATGTAACATTTTGTATTGTTAAATAAAGATTTTATCTATCTATCTATCTATCTATCTATCTATTATAGAAAAAGTATAAAAAGCATTTAAATCGTTCTTTTAATTGTAAAAACAGTCTGATAAATAACTTAGAGCTCAAAAAAAAGTATGCCATCTGATTACTTGAAAAAATATGAATATATGCAAGAAAAAAATTTAAAATCGTTGGAGCCGTTTTCTTAAAAATTAATTTTTTATATATAAAATGTTTGCAACATTTTTCAAAAAAAAATTTGGTATGCCAATTTTGAGTATATATTAATATACATTTAAAACTGAAATTTCAAAACAATTCATCTACCCGTTTTTGAAATATTGAATTTTCAACAAAAAAATTGTAATTTTTTTTTAAAAATCTAAAATTTATTTTTTCCAAAATTTTTGTATACGGTATTATTTATATTTTAACAAAGCTTTTGTACAAAATTTTTATTGAAATCGGATGAGCGGTAAATGAGAAAACCGAAAATCAAAAAAACCGTTATATGGCAGGTACCGTTAATAAATGTTTTTGGTGATTTTTTTTCTTACCAAAAAGTACACCATATCTACAATAATACACTGATTTTTTTTTACCAAAATCGTTGGGGCCGTTTTTGAGATAAATAAGCTTTTCCTTAATGGTTGTATGGCAAGTACCGTTATTTTTTAAGCTAAAAAAAAATTTCAATTTCCCCTCTGGAGAGTTACAAGAAACCTTAAGTTCAAAATCTGAAGAAAATCGCTTCAGTGGTTTAGGCTGTAGGTTGAGGTACGGACAGACAGACAGACAGACAGAATTTTGCCACCCACTTTTTTCGTGTTCTCTATCATCGTAATGTCATGTTTGATTGTTATCTCGATTTTTTTTTTGCACAAATCCAAAACTTGCTCTATAGTACCTATGTATGTATATCGCAAGTAAAAAGGGGACCATGTTGCTAATTTTGCAAAACTTTGAGATGTGGTTGGGCTACGAAAAGAATAATTTTCTATTTTTTCTTCTAGCGCTATTTGAATAGCAAAATCGAAAAAAAATTGGCGCTCTACCCTTATTCATCCTGTAGTCCAAAAAGTCAAGAAGTCGTGGCAAAAATAAATAAAACTATGTTTGTTATAGCATCACGTAAAGCGAATTTAAGGTGACTTTTTCTGGGTGAAATCGTGTTTCTTCAATGATTTGTGTATTATCATGGTAAATGTGTTTCGAAAAAGGTCCATAGTTGCTCAAATCAATGGATTTGACTGACGATTATAAGCATCATAACATGCACGTTATGCTTGATGAATTACTCAAATTTCACTATATTTTTCAAAATAAATCAGAATAATTTCCACAACGTTTATCCGGTACTGCAGTGTGATTCTATTCATGATGAATTGTCAAATTAACCTCAAAACAACCGAAAACTGTCAAATTGACAGTCACAGAAAATAGTGTGTCCAATTTAAAATTCTCTCCGCTTTAAAAGAAAAACCCGATATAAGAAATAATTTTTTCCATTTAATCCACTTTGCAATGATGTTTGTTTGCAAAAATTCACATTTGTTTTTGTTCAAGAATTTGAATCAAATTTCTTAAAGCTCAAGCTATTTGAGTTTATAAAGACCAAAATTGATGCTTTTCAACATTTTACTCTCACCGTATCGATTTTTTGTATGATTACAATTTTTAGTATTCAATTCCTCTTGCACATACGAGGAAGTTCGTGTGACCCAGTCGTGCTGTGCATTTAATTTTCGTCTAATATCCAAAATAACTATCCACACATGAGTATTCAAAAAAAAAATTTCTCAAAGAAAATCAATTTGCATTTTATCTAAATTCACTTTTCTAAAGTCAATAATCCCGAATCATCCCAAACAATGGAAAGTGATTATAATGCACTTAAAATTTTCAACACCAAACAAATCTCCCTAGAATGCTATTGAAACTCCCTTCGTCTCATCATCATCATCATCATTATTCTAAAGCATTTTAACTTTAGTAGGTATGTTGCAGAAATGAGAAGAGAAGACTATAATAAACGCAAACACCATCATTCATGGAATCTTTTAGCATCAATTTGCCTTCTAGTTAATACCCTTGGGTGCTTATTTAATCCAGACGACTATAGTCTTAAATCACAGTTATTAGCAAAATCTAAGTATAATGCCTTTCGTTCTAAAATTTCAAAAGAACATGGTCAGCATCAGCACAAGCACAAGCACAAGCACAAGCACAAGCACAAGCACAAGCATCGAAAAACTAAACTTCCCCCACATAGTACATACATAGGAAGGTATATGGATATTTTCGAACCAAAAAACCTCTTGCTTGTAACTTTTCTGTGTGCTTCTTCATTCTTGGTTTTGGTTTGGTTGTGCTTTCGAGAACATTGCTTTAATGTTTGTTCTGCTTCATGCGCCTTCGAAGAATCCTCTTTTAACTATTAAAATGTTTCGCTTGACTTGAATTATTAAAGTTACAAACTAACAAAACCACCATAAACCATTTTCCTATCCATTCATTTTCTCATTCCACAGTACAGTGGTGGAAAATGTCAATCGTTGGCCTGTAGCAGTTTATAAAACACTGTCTTAGTTAGAAAACAAATGTACCTATGTATGTGCGGATTACATTCGTCCAAAACCAAACTACTATCGTCATGAGAATGCCCAACACTCTATTTTATTTCATTATATCACACGGAGAGAATTGAAAAATCACCAATTGAAAAATTTGCAGTTGCAATTTACGAATCATGTTTTATTCAAGAATCAAGGCATTTTGTTCCCAAATTAGTACAAAAACTGGTACCTTAACATTCAAAACGTAGCAATTTACAAAATTAGTTTCTTCTTGATTTGCAATTAAAATCCATGATTCAAGTTTGTACTTTTCATAGCAAAATACAACTTTTTTGGCGTAATTTACTCTCCAAAGGAATAATATCACAAACAGCATTTGAAAATATTGATTTGCGATAAAAATTAAGTAACTTACATCATGATTTACGTTTTTTCTGTCGCAATTTGCAACTCCATGAGAATAGTCGCAAATCACCAACAAAAAAATCCTAAATCACGACTCTCTTGTCGCAATTTACTTCTCGAAGAGATAGAGCACCACAACATGGCAGGTATCTCATCATCAATGTGTGACACCAACGATCTGTAGTGCAAATTGGCCTGGTGGTTGCATGCTCGCTCCGCAACTGGAGGGTTGCGAGTTCAAATCCAAGTAAGTCAAGCGTAAAGTATTTATTTCAAATAAATTAAATTAAATATATATACCTGCAAAATGAAGGGTAGAGCAGGATTGATCTTTCCAAGTGGCAATATCACGAAATAAAAGTGGTGATCACAAATCTTTTTTGCAAATTTACAAATTGTGCAGTTGAGGAATATTTTGATCAAATTGCGAGTTGTTGTTCGCAGTTTTGTTTTCTCTCGATAGCATAATTGATACTAAAAGAGGGTTGATTTACGATTTCTGAATCAATATCTTCATTTTTCTCAGTTTTGCAAATTGCAAACAAATAGTCGTAAATTACGAAATCCGGAGCCAAGGTATAAATCGGGATTCATTTTTCGTAATTTGCAGCTCATTTTTCGTGATATGATCCAAGAATTCTTTCCGTGCAGTTAACAATAAACAAAATATAGAAAATTCAGCCAAGCAATCCTAATATGAAATATTCCCGTGACCAAGTTGAGCCATGATTTGGCCGCCAAAAGGCATTCCGCTTTTTCGTATACAGCAAAATTTAAAAACGCATGTAAAACTTACCATCAGTGTGTTACTAGCAAAAATGGGACTCTGTCCCAATTCTAGTAGGCCCCAGATTGGGCTGCAACCATCCATCCACCCCTGTCTACTTGCTATAAGTTTTCTGTATCAAAACTTGCATCCTCTTGTGAAAATATTGACTGGACCAAGAAGAGTGTAATTCAGAAAGCTTTGGGTGAACAGGAACTACGAGTATATACCACTACACTACCCCTCCTTCTCCACCAGAAGATAGAAAAACTATATTGGTCGACGTTGAAGACAAAACAGAAGGTAAAATATATTATAAAGTAGCCAGAAGGGTTATACTCTTGGAGGTTTGATTGGAAACAGCTGAACCATAGTGAGAGAAGGTTCTCGATGTAGCCTTACGTTGTAGTACTTATAGTACATAGTAGCTATCTATGAGGGCATAAAAAACAAACTTTTCGAGGACTTTCAAAACAAACGCATCACTGTAACAACTTGCAACTTGGTATAAAATTAATACTTATCACACCTGCCTCTCTGATGCCAGAGATGCTCAGGTATCTACTTCCCTATTTTATAGGTTCGCATGCAATTTACCTTCGATAGAGTCTAAAGAAGATATCTTTACGAGTGAAAAGTTTTTGTTTATATAAATATTATACTGTCATTGGATTTAGGGTGTTGGAGAGGTGTATTGATGTAAAAATACAAAATATATAAGTATGTATGGGTATGGGTGTGTTCTAAAGATGGAATTTAAAAGATATCATTTTGTATTACATATTTGCATTTCATAGGTTCTCAGGGATGATTGTTTGCGATAGGTACAAGCAGGGTTGTCAGATTGGGCTATTTATCACAGATTGGGCTATCTTTTTCCTAAATTTGCGACAAGAATTTGAAGAAAGTAGCCCAATTTGATATTACTTGTAATTATTTTTAAGGAAATTCGATAAATAAGAACAGCTAATATTTAAATTCCTCTAGATTTTAAGGATTTTCACTTGGAAATTATTCCAAAAAACAAGAAGAACGTGGAATATACAAGAAATTTTAGATTTTTTAAATGAGATTGGGCATTTAGGGCAGCGATTTTGGGCTACAAATTCTGAAATTGAGCTACAAAAGCGCTTCTTGACCTGGCAACCCTGGGTACAAGTACAATCTTTGAAACATTTTTGCTACTATCAGTTTTTCTGATATCAGTTAATATTTGGATCATTTCAAAATAACTTTAAATTAACATAATTTAAAGGAATTTATTTATACAAAATAATTTTTTTCTTAAACAAAACAAACATTATATTTTTTGATTATTTATCCTCCCAGGGCAACAGAAGAAGGACAAGAAAGTTTGTCTCGATTTTAATTACCTCATATTGTAACCTTAAATAAAACTTTTAAAAATTTACTTAACTAAATCTGCCGCTGACAAGGCAGAAAACTGCCCGATTCAGTCCGAAAAATGAAACTATTTTTCAAATGTTCTCGCTTCTATTGTTCTGCTCTTTTTCGAACAAACAAATATTGCAAACATTTCGTATTTGAAAACTTTTAGATTTTTAATTTAACTTTCAATTTAAAATAAAAAAAAAAAGAAATTTTAAAACACCTAGAACCAGAAGGAGTTTAAACGCTGCAGCGCGCTGGATGCTGACCAGAAACCAGAAAACTTTACAACAGAATTATATTGCACTTTAAAATTGCATTAAAGTTATTTGATTACTTTAAGTTTAAAAGTTTCTAACTATGCGCTTTGAGTATCATAACATAGCTTTAAAGACTTTTACTTTGAAAAACAAACCTACTTTTAGGTACAGGCACACTTCTTGCAGATAAGCAGTGAACTTTGCAATACAATTCATGTGCTTTCATACCCTGACCTTTCTGCTAACACACGTGTCCCTACAACAATTTATTTTGCCTTCGCAATATTCAAATTAGTTTATTCTGTTTCGCAATAAAACTTATAAAGGTACCAACCCCTTATACACAAAAAAACATTCATAAAGTTCTAAAGTTGTTATATGAGATAGTGGACGCACATAAGACTTTATCATTTATCTGTTCGTATTTGGTAGTCCTTGTTCCTTATGTATACAATTAGAATTTCATTTTAATTTTTTTGACTATCATATTAGATCAATCAGTTATCTAAGATTCCACCAACTGAAGGGATATCATTAACATTTGTTTTCTTAAGTAAAGTTTTTGCCCCAGAATATAAATAAAAAAAATTATTCATCTCAAGAGTCCATGCCGAAATACAATGGATTTATATTGTGGATATTTTTGACAAAACGTATCCGATTTTGGGAACTTTTTTTAAATCACTTCTGGGTGGCGTGAAAGGCGTAGAAGGGTGATATCCATAGTGTCGCATATCGATGACAGTAGCCTTTTGACAACTAAGAGATCAAATTAGTCCTCAACCGAAAAACTGTTCCTGAGTTAACTCGGGGTTAATTTATTTTCAGGATTAGCTAACTCTGATTTAATTCAGAGTGAACAGTGAGCTGACAAACTGTGCCTAAAAGTGTTAATTTGCATTACCTAGAGAACAATAAGTTTATATAGGTAGTTGGTATTTACAAAATGTTTTCTTTGAAAACTTTGATAACGTATGTATATTAAAACGAAATTACATCGACGTGACGCCATGTCCCAGGGCAATCTCAAAAGATACTTCACTGAGCAACTTGAAGTAGGTATATCTTATTATATTTTTTTTTTTAATTTGATGAGAGTGTTAAAGGAATAATTTTGATTGAATTTTAAATTTACTTTTACTGAGTTCCTTTCACTCACTTTAAGTTTAAGTAAATCCTGCGAACCATGTTTAAAAGTGAGGATTAACATCCACATTATGGCGGGCAAAATTGGAGGCACTTTATAGGTAGCTTGGGGATCTAGAAAATTGCTCTAAAACTATGGGCTCACAATTTTTAAGACTTAGAGGTCCCCCTTCCGTTTGGAACTTCATAACTTCATGCATATTTGCTTAGAAAATTGAATGTTTTAAAAAAATTTCATTACCAACCAATAGATAGAAGTTACCATTTAGAAGTAGGGTTTTTATTTGTAGCTTTCCCTTGAATAATCTATACATCTAAACTACATATTTCCTTTCTTCGTGACCTTTCCGTATTTATAAAAAATGTTTGTCCTAAAGTGGACTCAAGGTCAATTGATTGTAGTTTATTTTTTTGAGTCGTAACGTTTTGGATGTGCTTACACCCTTCTTCAAACCTATTTATGAGAAAAATTTGTATTACAACAAACGTTCAAATGACCGACAAAAAATATCGACATTAACGACAAGTCAATAAAAACGATATTTTTCTCGACTTCATTCAGGCCAGTCAGGCGCGGATCCAGGATTTCGTTCAGGGGGGGGGGGCAATTTTCGTGAGTTTTCAAAATATTGATGAGGTCTACAGAAAATTTGAGTACACTATATCGCTTTGCACGCCTGGTCACACAAAGCAATATGAATTGATGAGTTCGAAATTTGAAGAAACCAATCAAGTCTTTCATAACTGCCGTAGTGTCTCGAACAGCGGGTACTTTCAACTTTGTGAAATGAAGTTTTGCAGTTTGTAGCTTTAGCAAGGTGTCTTTAGAGCGTTTTGAGTTCCCTCTGGGTCTGCGTAACTCCACAATTATGCTTGGAAAACATAATGGCACAGTGGTATGTTCCTATTCAGACACATGACGTTCGAGTTCGAATGAAATTTCCAGCCTCTTTTTTAGCTGGGAAACCTAACCTAACTTTGCCAGTAAAAGGCCGTTTTCGAGAACGTCATCAGCGTCAAAAATACATTTTGCGGAATGTACTCAAACGCAAACTGCAAAAGTCTTCTGTTCAAAAAGGCAAGTACAAGTTTTACTGGATTAGCACTGTGTTCGATAATGCAGTTAGCTAAAGTCACATGTTCGAAAACATCATGTGTGGTGCAGTTCTGCAGTACAAACAACGAGTTGGCAACAAAAATATTGAGAAGTCGGAGAACGTGCTCATAAACTTCAAATGCGTTTGCAGGAAAATTGAAGGACGTTAATAAAAAACAAAACCATCAAACCAAACTACCAAACGTCCATTAATTTGACAAAAGCTGTATTTTAGCAAAACTAAAATTACAGATCAAACCGAGATGAACCGTATCGTTTGCTCAGATGCCTTCGTCCATCGATACAAAACCAAACTTTCCGACATTGAAATAAAACACAATGATTGTAGTGGAAAATACAAAGAAAAAACCACTCTTTATTAAACTTTTCCGTCCACCCTTATCGGTTCAGCCTTCAATTGTGACTAACTTTCGTTATACATTTCATTAACAATATATTAAGCCTTCATTAAGTTTTAATCAAAATTGTTCATATAAGCTCAAAACATTGTTTGAAGAGTTACCAGACTCATGCAGATCGATACAATAGCAATATTCACGTCGAAAAATCAAGATCATTTGACAATCGAATTGGCGTTGACTTGACGTTTTCAAAAACGGCCAAAAACAACTATCCTTAGGTGTAAAAGTTCCATCCAACTTCTCTTAGGCAGTGACTGCTGAAGTCGTTTCCTGGTTTCTCTCCAATCTTCTTCGGTGGATTCGTACTCTTCGCCAGTTTAATAATATGAAACACGGAAGTTCCTAAGACGCATCCACGAAAGTGACAAAATCCTTACGAAAACTTACATACATCAAAAAAGTATCTTATGGCTAAGACAGATGTGTAGCACATCTGTACCCGGGTATTTTTCTACCCGAGTACCCGGGTAGTTGATAAACCGGGTACTACCCGGGTACAATCAAGAGCCCTAGTGCGTATCAATTTCAGAGTAAAAAGACGGCGAGCAGCTCTGAAGAAGTTCTCGAGCATAAAACTCGAAACTGCACACAGACACAATCATAAAATAAGCTCACCAGAGGGGTAGACAGAAGTCAATGGAAACGCACATTTAAATATTTATCATAAACATAACTCTATCAACCTTTTAGTACGAAGTTTTTTGGTATTTTCAGTAACTTTTATAAACAAATGTAGTTTATTATTTCAGATTTAATTAGATGTCTATATCCTGTAGATCCGAGCATTTGAAGCAAAGTTAGAAATTTTTGAAGCTTATTAAACTGACGTAATTTAAAGATCTAATTTGTATTTTTAAATTAAAATCAACTTTAAGGTTGAAAATTTAGATCAGTGCCCCTACCGCCTCTTCCGTTACATTTAACTATGAAAACCAAACAGCATTTTGCAAAGTGAAAATCAAATCGTTTTGGGATTCAATCTGCTTCCTAGTATGAAATAAATTGACTTTTCTCAAAAAATGTTATACAGTAATGTAGCCGGACATTTATTTTTAAATTAAAGACCTTAACTTTGAAGATCGGACATCTAAAAGATCGGACATCTAAAACTGAAGTTATAAGCTTTCCACTCAGTCGATTTGAAGGCTTTTTGTGCATAATGGAACTTTTCTTAACTGAACCTGGCCAGCCATCAGCCAACGCACAACTACTCATTGCTGCAACGCTGCGCTGCCAAGAACAAAATTTATAAACGTGTAACGAAATAACCTTTTTTTGATTAAATTTTATTAAATTCATATTTATGCTAGAACGAATCTTGTCCAGGGGGGGGGGGGGGGCAATTGCACCCATTGCCCCCCCCCCCCCCCCCCCCTTGTATCCGCGCCTGAGGCCAGTCGACTTTGCATCGAGTCTCGATTTCAAATAGTCGACATTTAAGTTAGTTAAACTTGCAGAAAAGTCGATGAAAATCGACATTTTAACCAGTCGAAATTTTTTCGGTCATTCGTTCGTAACCCGAATTGTGTAAGTGGCTAATTACTTCAGTCAACATTCGTTATCATTGCTTCTTATTCCACATGGCTTAAAAATGTAGCCAAAATGTCAGTACCGTTGCATGTCTGTTCCTTGTTTTTCAGATTAAATCTACTTTTTCTAATGAAATACTCTTCCATTGATTATAAATGTTGTTCTTAGAAAAGTTTCAGCGCAGTACTTGCTTGACAAAATTTAACAAAAACTAAGACAATATACTTATTGCTGAATAAAATAATCATAAGTGAATGCTGTCCGAGGATTTAGTTTAATTTTTTAATTTAAAAGATTTCCCGCTGAACCGCCATTTTATTTTAGCTTCAAGACATTTGTATGGTGGTTTTGTAAATAGGACCTATTTATGTATAGTTATCAACAGTCACTTTATTACTTGCGATTATAGGTACTATAAGGCAAGTTTTGGATTCGTGCAAAAAAAAAATTTTGAGATAACAATCAAACATGATATTACGATGATAGAGAACACCAAAAAAGTGGGTGGCAAAATTCTGTCTGTCTGTCTGTCTGTCTGTCTGTCTGTCTGTCTGTCTGTCTGTTCGTCTACAGCCTAAACGGCTCGATGGATTTTCTTCAAACTTGGTACTTAGTGGTTTTTGGTGATTCTGCCGACACGTTTTTTTCATTTTTTTTTTAGAACCAAATATAACGGTACCTGTCATACATTTTTTTTTGGCAAATTTACATAATCGTATTTTTCTCAAAAACGGCTCGACAACTTTTCTTAAAAAAAATTCAATAAATTTATTTAAGTAAAGGCTTTCTTTGGGTGGAAAACCATTTTTCAAAAATGGTTATTAATGGTACCTCCCAAAGAACCATTTTTTTGATTTTTGATTTTCTTCAAAACGGTACAACCGATTTCAATTATTTTTTTTACACAGAAGCTTCCAAAAAATATAAATAGTTTTCTGTACCAACATTTTTGAAAAAATGTTTATTGGATTTTTAAAAAATATTTCAAATTTTTTTTTTGAAAATCAAATATTTCGAAAACGACATGATCGATTTGGTTGAAACTCGATATTTAAGACTTTTTTAGTACTTTCTAAAATATTTTTAGAAAAAATTTTACATTTATGAAAAAATAACGGTACCTTCCATACAAAAGTTAAAAAACCGCAAAGGAAAATATTTTTTTGCTTAAAAACGACTCCTACGATTTTGATTAAACTTTTTCTATATACGAAAATTAGTACGATCTACTACCAAAAATTATAAAATTTTACACTTTTGAACTATTAATAGTACCTGTCATAGAACGTATTTTTTTATTTTGAGTTTTATCGTTATCGACTGAACGGATTTAAATGAATTTTTTTATATACAAATTTCAAATAAAATCAAATAATATTGCATATCAAAATTTTCAAAAAAAAAGTTTTTGGATTTTTAAAAAAAGTTTCAAACTTTTTTTTTGAAAATTCGATATCTCAAAAACGGGTTGACAATTTTTTTTCAAATTTTGTTATTTTATACACATAAATATATAGTTTAAATCTGCATACCAACATTTGTTCTTAAAAATGTTTTAAGAATTTTATATATAAAAAATTAATTTAAAAAAAAACCGCTCCAACGATTTTAAATTTTTTTTTTCCCATACAATCATATTCCATCATGAATTAAGATGGCATACTTTTTTTTCACCTCAAACTGTCAAAAGAGTTGTTTTAGCTTATTTAAATGTCGTATTTCATGCTTCTCTACATTTTTCTCTCATAATTCCCATGTTTTTATATACAATTTTCTTAAACTCGCAGTGTCTTGAACATAAGAGCAAGTACGTGCGACCCAGTCGTGCATTTTATTTTTACTTGCGATTATAGGTACTATAAGGCAAGTTTTGGATTCGTGCAAAAAAAAAATTTTGAGATAACAATCAAACATGATATTACGATGATAGAGAACACCAAAAAAGTGGGTGGCAAAATTCTGTCTGTCTGTCTGTCTGTCTGTCTGTCTGTCTGTTCGTCTACAGCCTAAACGGCTGGATCGATTTTCTTCAAACTTGGTACATAGTGGTTTTTGGTGATTCTGCCGACACGTTTTTTTCATTTTTTTTTTAGAACCAAAAATAACGGTACCTGCCATACGTTTTTTTTGGCAAATTTACATAACCGTATTTTTCTTAAAAACGGCTCGACAACTTTTCTTAAAAAAAATTCAGTAAATTTATTTTAGTAAAGGCTTCCTTTGGGTGGAAAACCATTTTTCAAAAATGGTTATTAATGGTACCTCCCAAAGAACCATTTTTTTAATTTTTGATTTTCTTCAAAACGATACGACCGATTTTAATTATTTTTTTTATACAGAAGCTTCCAAAAAATATAAACAGTTTTGCGTACCAAAATTTTTGAAAAAATATTTTTTGGATTTTTAAAAAATGTTTCAAATTTTTTTTTTGAAAATCAAATATTTCGAAAACGACATGATCGATTTTTTTGAAACTCGATATTTAAGATTTGTTTAGTATTCTCTACAATATTTTTAGAAAAAAATTTACATTTATGAAAAAATAACGGTACCTTCCATACAAAAGTTAAAAAACCACAAAGGAAAATATTTTTTTGCTTAAAAACGACTCCTACGATTTTGATTAAACTTTTTTCATATACTAAAAATAGTACAATCTACTACTAAAAATTATAAAATTTCACACTTAGCAATTATTAATAGTACCTGTCATAGAACGTATTTTTTTATTTTGAATTTTCTCGTTTTTGGCTAAGCGGATTAAAATAATTTTTTTTTATATACAAATATCAAATAAAATTGAATAATATGGCATTTCAAAATTTTCAAAAAAAAAGTTTTTGGATTTTTAAAAAATGTTTCAATTTTTTTTTTGGAAAATTCGATATCTCAAAAACGGGTTGACAATTTTTTTTCAAATTTTGTTTTTATATACACATAAATATATACTTTTAATTTGCATACCAAAATTTATTCTTAAAAATGTTATAAGAATTTTATATATAAAAAATTAATTTTTTAAGAAACCGCTCCAACGATTTTAAATTTTTTTTTTCTATAAAATCATATTCAATCAAGAATTAAGATGGCATTCTTTTTTTCCACCTCGAACTGTCAAAAGAGTTGTTTTAGCCAATTTCAATGTCGTATTTCATGCTTCTCTTCATTTTTCTCTCATAGTTTCCATGTTTTATATACAATTTTCTTAAACCCGCAGTGTCTTGAACATAAGAGCAAGTACGTGCGACCCAGTCGTGCATTTTATTTTTTTACGTTTTTGTACTTTAAAAGTGATATATTTTCATTCGAAGAAAGTGTCTCACAAATTTATTTGTCAGTACCGTGGTAGTATTTTTTAAGCATGTTATAACATGTTTTTGGTTGATTATTAGAATTTTGTATTACTTTTAATGGCATATGTTAAAATTTTGCTAGAAATTATTTTCCTCACTAGCATAGAGAAGTTTTACATAAACTGTCTAAATGTCAGTACCGTGGATGTCAGTACAGTGGCACCGTGAACTTTAATAAAATAATTTCTTGCAATAATATTTACATTCTACCAATTTTCCTTATAAGAGGGGTAGCAATACCTTGGATGAGCCAAAAAAAAATATTCCGTGCGATAAAAATTAAGTCTTAACGCAGCACAATGAAAAGAGTTGCAACAGACTACAAGACGAAAAAGTTATAAACTTTTAAAGAAAATGAGGTATGTAAGTAGAAATGTGAATAGATCAAAACATAACAGGCAAGCAAGAGTCTCAACAAAAATATGGTCAAAACGAGAGAGAACAAAATACAAAAAAAGCCTGCAAACGCACACTAGGGTAGGTATGAATGAATGGATAATACGTACCTTGAATCAGGGTGCATTTTGGAGGTACGAAGTGCTAAAGGTGCATACAATTGATACAAAATTACGTCATTTTATCAAAGCTGATGTTTTGATATGTTTTAAGGAAAGTTATCATAAACTTATTTTGACACTTCTTGCCGTTCGCGGATATTTACATTGGGACACATAATGCCAGCCACACACCTTTATAGGTACCAAAAAATCATCAAATTTATGTTATAGTATCAAAGCTGATTTCTACATATCGTCGGCTGAGAATTTCAAGGTCGTATATGATAAATATATGAATTTTAGATATGGCAAAAACAAAAAATGGAGTTATTTTAGTGTATTTAAGGCAAGTTTTGTTCAGTTTTTTTGGACCAAAATATGCTCAAACCCCAAAGAACTGCTGAAACTGAGCAAAAACTATCTTAAGTTGTATCCCCAAATTAAATCTTAAGATTTTTTAAAATAAACACATGACTTTGTGGCAAACTTTCTTTTAGTTCATGATTGTATGTTGAACATAATGTCCTTGTACCTTAATGATCTAAGGGAAAATACTAAATAAAGGTACCTTCTGCAATTTTTTAAACATGCATCTGAAAATCTAGTGATAAAATAAAATTCACGACTGAGTCGCTCTTATGTTCAAGATGCTGAGGGTTTAAAAAAATTGTATGGAAATGTAAAGACATGAAAATTATGAGAGAAAAATGCATAAAATAATGAAATACGATATTATAATTAGCTTAAACAACTCCCTTAATAGTTTGAGGTGAAAAAAGAGAATGCCATTTGAATTCTTGATCAAATATAATATGGTAAAAAAATTTAAATGGTTGCAGCGGTTTACAAAAAAAATAATTTTTGTAAATCAAATTCTTAAAATATTTTTAAGGCACAATTTTGCTATGCAAATCTGAAGTATTTATTTATGTAAATATAAAAATAAAATTAAAAAAAAAATTGTCAACCCATTTTTGAGGCATTTACAAACGAAAATTGAAACTTTTTTTTAAAATTCCAAAAATTTTTGTTTTGAAAATTTTGATATGCAATATTATTGAATGTTATTTGAAATTTGTGCATAAGAAAAATAATCTAAATCCATTCAGCCGATAATAAGAACATTTTAAATAAAAAACGTTTTATGAGAGGCACTTTTAATTAATTTATTTTTTGGTACTAGACCACACTTTAAACATACAGAAAAAGTTTTGTTAAAATTGTAGGAGCCGTTAAGAAAAAAATTAAAAGGGACTTTCTAAATTTTTCAGTGTTCGACTTACTTTTGGCCGTTTTAGTAATCGAGTGCCATCAGTGAAAATATGAACGAGTAAACATTCAAAATTATGGTATACTAGATTCCTCGAAACGTAAACGGTATTGCCAAACTCGAACTAATAATTCAGTTCCTCGAAAACTTATGCGATAGTTTTGGCCCCTGATTCTTCACGGTCGCCACGAAATGATTGCCAATGCAAATTTAAAGGAAAGATTTCTAATATATTTAATTACCTAATTTTTCTATAGTTTAAAGTTTAAACTTTACAATTAAAAACTTAATTTAAAAAAAAAAAACAAAAAAAATAAATACAGTTGGAATGTTTGTTGACGTTCTTATTGTGAGCACTAAGAAATACTGCACATTAAGCTAAATTTTCATTTGCAAATTCCAATAGCAACAAGTTTACTTCACAATTGAACTTCAGAAACGCTATGTCTGAATGTTGAACTTAATGTTCACATTAAGGAGCTCAATAAAACGCGCCTATTAAAATGTTTTCAAAAAACTTAGCATTCCAAGAAAACAAAAAATTTTTGTTTAAAATAAAAATTACTCCTTCTTTGACCAGGAACGTCTACTAAAAATTACACTTTTTCTTGGCTTTCTCGTCCCGTCGTCGTCGAATGTTAGCTTGTCCGTTTGTTCAAAGTTGTATTAAATTAAACAAAATATGGCAAAAATGAAAAGAAATTCTTAAAAATTGACAATCTCCTCCAAGTCGACTTAGTAGATGTTCGTGTACTCCCAAAACTAGGTATTTTTACGAATTCTAAATTGTACTTATTTAAATTCGAAGTGTTGGGAAGTCCACGAACAGAATAATAAATTATTTTAAATCAACAAAAATGTGTAGGTACAATCAAACAAGGACAATCTATGCTACTCTTTCTGCAAATTTTTGTGTGTCCTTGCTTTTGTACTATAATCCTCAACATATTTTGACGTCAAAGAAAACAGAAAGATTTGTCAAAATCTACTTAAACATATTTCAGCACTCGGTTGAAATAATACACACGTGTGCTTTGTTTCCTTGGCAAGGAAATAAAAATAAAAATACGTGACAATGATGTGTCATGAATAGCATTGTCTATCTACTAATAGACATTCATGACTGTTAAATCTAGAGGATATCTACAGGTGCTGCGTTCGTGACTATTGGAGGCGGAAGAATTCCAGGATACCTCTATCTATCTGTCTGTGTGCGTACAAAAATTTATCAAAATCAAAATTTCATTTATCACTTCTTGTTTTTTTTTTGTGTGTATTTTATTTGAAGGGGATGGAAGTGAGCTTTTTAAAAGACAAAGTAAAATAATACCTCATCCTTGTTGCCAGGTGTTTATCACAGAATTAGTTTTTTTTTTTCAAAGCGAAAATGTATACAGTTTAATATTTTCATGTTTATTTTTTTTTTGTGCTCGCCCGTTGTTGGCAGGAGATTAACTTTTGAGTGGAATGAAATTTCGGGATAAAGTATCGTCTACAATTATTTTTGACACGGACGATTTATGGGCTAGTGCATGGTTACTGATGAAAATGTGAAAGGATATTAAATATCTGGGATTAAAGAATGGATATTTTTCCGTATGAAGATGCGTCCTGGATAATTTATTTTGCTGGATGAATTTTTTTTGTTATTTTATTAATGAGTTTTGAGTTGCCATGGATAAGCATCAGGCATGTTCTGATATTGGTTTTTAATTACATTGTTCCTAGAAGAGACTCACTATTTGCGTGTATTTAGTTGAAATTGAGATTCACTTTTACAAAATGATTAAGTTTATCTAAAATAGCTTTTAACAGTAATTTATTTTCCCGAAAAAAAATGTTGACGTTACGTCCAAACGGGACGCAAGTTAGCTCATCAATTGAATAGTGATGCTTTTCATTGCGCGATTTTATTCCTTAGAGATTGGGATGACTTGAGATTAAGTATTATTCAAAAGTAGGCCATTGCCATTAGATCAATTAAAATTCAAATTTAAAGTTTTTGCGACCTTTAGTTCAAATGTGTTTCTCAAAGGTACAACAATTAGGATCATCAGTTAGATGTACAAGGTTACAAACCTTGTAAGACGCATAGTTTTTTTTAGTTGATGGATACCGACGCTGACGTTTATCAAATAAACAGCACAAAAGCACTGTAGATCAATAATTTATTTGGTTAAAGTTGGAAAACACACTACTTCTTAATCTTACCAACATTTCTTGATGGATCCTTATGTTCCCAATTAACAACTCATTAAAAGCCTCTTCTTCATACCCATCTTCGTTTTCAAAATCATCAACAAATAATTTCTTCGGTCAAAAATAACCTTCCAATTCGAGTCGGTAAGAGTATACAACAAAAAGTATACACAAAGTATAATACACACAATTACCTTGTAATTCATTCTTTTCCTTTCAACTTTTTTAATTAAATTTGCTTCCAATAAATTAAACAAATGTTTTAATTTTACGTCGAATTTTTTCGTTAACTGTTGAAGAATGTTGCCCTCCAGCATCTGCGTTTAATAAAACGCGGTCCATCGTCATCGTCTACCAATCGTAAAATGTGAATTGGTTTTACTTTCGCAGTTGTATTAAGTTGCAATAACAGAAAGTTGCATCCTCCAATGAGTCATAAATAATAAGGAAAAATGGGCAAAGGTGAAAGAATAAAGGAATGTTTCGTTTCTGTAAACTTTCAAAAACATCCACACCAGTACACTACCCGCTCACACCTCTACTCTCTTAAAGTATGGTTAAAAGGTCCTTGTTCTGGTTTGTTTTGTCGATTTTATTTTTCTTATTCTTCTCCTTTTACTTATCCTACTACTTCTTTTATTGAATAAATGAATATTTATTGATAAAATTCTTTTAAACATGTTTTCCATTTAAGAAAAATTCAATTAAAGCTTTCTATCTTAAAAAGTGAAAAAGGACGATAAGGCGAACGACGATGGCTATGCACAAACAACACAAACGGGAAACATGAATTTAAAAGATGGTGAATTTTATTAGTGTTCTTTTTCAGGCCACTCCTTCTCTATTTATATGCAAATTTTGTATAGCTTCTGGGCTGCTATATGTATATGTATATAGAACGCCTAACCTTAATGCATGTGCATTTTCGTATAAACATGAGTTCCGGTATTTGGTTTCTTTCTAATCTTTGTTCGTGTTGTGGTAATTCAATATACAAAAAGTTTGAAAGTTCTAAAGCAAATCTTGAAAGCAAATATAAAAATCGTTTGATGTGTGATGGCTGATGGGAAAGAGGAAGTTCAGATTCTTGAACTTTTAGGTATTTAGAGAGGATTAATTTTCTAATGCGGTGGTATTTTTCTAATGCAAAGTTTTATTTAGATTTCAGCTTATTTTAATAACCAAAATCAATTTTAAGAAACGAAAGCCTAAAACAACCTAAATAAAAGATTTAAATTTTGGATACAAAAAAAAACGAGTCACAAAATTAAGTTTTTTTTTATATGTACAATACTCGTATTAGAAGCAGCTATTTAATATTCTTTTTGTTTTAATAATAGTTTCTGAGCTATACAAAACATAATTGAATTTAAATTGATATTGAGTTAAAAGCCAGATTTTTTAAAAGTACATAGTTTTTTGTTATATTTTTTGGCAATAGACTCAAACTGAAGGTATTAACTATGTTTATAATGTTTGTATTATTATTTTAACCACTTCATAACCAAGAACAAGTCCCTTATGAAGAGGCAACAATTTGTAATTTTTTTTTGTCTCTTCTTCTCCAATTTAACGAGACATTTAACTACAAAATCATGAAAATTCATGCATGAATCATATACCAAAATACTAAAAATATACTAACAAGGTGCGGCAAGGTGCGCTGGGCTTCGATGGGTTCTACTTTCTCCTCCCAACTTACAGTTAGTCCAGTTGTATAGCGAAGCGATCATAGGTGCATAGAATCTGAATCATTCAACCGATTTTGATGACATTTTCAAAAACGATAAAAAGTTCTATAATAAATCAGCAGGTAAAATGTTTGCCCACTAGAACGCCCACTTTTTTTAAGAGCACTTCGAGTCGCAAATATTTATGTATAACAAATTGGGCACGAGTACGATATCCTTGGTGCTCTGTTATGTATGTTATGTACTGCATTGGATTTTTATTCACAGCAGTAGCGTAGCTACCGCGGTATCAGCCGTATCAATGATACGGGGCCCCCGAGATATAGGGGCCCCCGAGATTCAGAGTACTTGACGTTTACAAGAAAGTTTTCATTGAGATGCATTCGATACACAATTTAAATAGGTTCGCTTGTTGAAGTTAACCAAGAGTTGACCCAGGCTTTCTTGACAACCACAAGAATTGTCAGAAAACACCAAAGGATTCCCAATTGTGAAATAAGCAAGAATAAACATTTTCTTTACAAATCAATAGAAACAAACCACAGCTTCCATTTTATATTTCTATTTGTTATTATTAAAGTAAAGAAAATGCTTTGGACAATTTATTCTTTACCCCCAGCTTGTCCCAGCAAGAAACCTAGATCTCCTTCAGGGGGTGTTCAGAGTGACCCTAGGTGTCACTTTACTTTAAATTTAAGCTCATAGAATTCTACAGAAGAATGATTATGACACTATTTCATTATAAAGCAACAGATTTTGGGAAAAACGTGCACAAACGTTGCAAAATTATTATTGACTCAAAATATTTTTTTTCTCATAAAAAAAGTGTTATTATCTTTCTTTCGTATAGTTTCATGAGCTTGGATATAAATCATTTGAACAAATTAACGGTTTTCTAGATACATATTTATAAAAACAGTTTTTTGTCCCTTTTACCGTGCAAAATTAAATATCAAATTGAACTAGTCTAATATGCTTATGCAAATAAACAAAAGTTTGTATCTAAGGCTGAGCCCCTGTAAGAAAAAGGGGGCCCCTAAAAAATGTTAGATACGGGGCCCCCAAAGTGATCGCTACGCCACTGATTCACAGCATATTATCAAACACTGAAAACTAGTTTTTTTTTTAATAACTAGTTTTCAAAAAAATTTTAAATTACCAAAACCACTTTTTATAAAATTTATATTTTTGTCGTTGATAGTAATAAGTTCCAGTTGATTTGAGTTCTGATCCTTAAACAAATGTGCAGACAATTTTTTTTTCCAACAAATACTCCACACAATACTTCCTTTTATTTTCATAATATCTCTAACACAAATTATTTGTATAACAAAAAATGAAGAAGAGTACCTATAGCCTATTTTTAATACTTAATATTTTTTTTAAATTTACATTTATATGTATGTTTATTCCAGAGAAAACAAAATAATAAAATTCAAAAACTTTTTGCACTTATAAAACAAATAATAATTGTTTGATGCATACAAAAATGACCTGATGTTTTTGTTTAAAATAAAGTCATTCAAATTTTTAAAATTCTCTTGAATATTGCCTTCTCATTAGGGTCAATCGAAAATATAACAACTGGAACATTTTTAATTTTCAATTTTCTCGAATAATAGCAATAATAAAACGCATCAGGTTTCCAGTGTTTGATAGAAAATTATTGTAAACAGTGGATAGTAATAGATAGCCAATTCGGTACCTAGGTTGCTTTTTTTTCATTCGCTTTTCACAACTATGAGTTTTAAATTATTTTTGTTGAAGCAATTTTATTTCAAATCGGGCCTCCCAACTGAATGGGGGGAGTTAGACCCCACTTTTATTTAAAAACTGCTTCAATTTTCACCCTACGAGAATTTTTTGGTGCCAAAGATAAAGTACATGTGTCAAATTTTTTAAAAATAGTGGCGATTCGAAGTACCTCCTCTAAGAAAAAGTGGGCGGAAATTTTGTTTGATGGTTTCTTATAAAATTCGATCGATAACGGGTACAATGGATCAGATTCTATGAACCTATGACCGCCCCTCTATACAAATGGAACCATTGTGCAATGGTTATAACACTTTTTAAAATTCTTTAAAAAAAATAATAAAAGTAGATAATACACGATTTCATAAAAAGTATGGCTAACATTTTTCGAATTTTGCCCATAACTTTTGAATTTTATTTTATTTTATTTTTTACTAGGAACTGTTTTCAGAACAACTAAAAAATATGAAACAATTTTCAATTTTTCAATTTTCGAAGAAGGTGGCTTGCTCAAAAACTGTTCTTTTTTGTTCTAAGACCCCTATTTGTGAATATTCAAAGAAAAAAAACAATTTTAAGAAATTCAGAACACATCCGGAATAATCTGTAAGTATTTGAAGCATCTGGATGAATATTTAAACTCTGAATAATTCCTGATTAAAGCCTCTTGTGAAATGAAAAATTAAAACCGCTTCAAAATCCACGTGAAAAATCATAAGGAAAACATCAATGATTCTCCACGTGAATTTTTGGTACTCTGTTGAAATTTCTGATACTCACTTTGAGAGAAAAAATAATAATTTTTTGACAGAATCTTGAAAAATTTCCTTCGAATATTAATTTTGATATCGTTTATCGCTGTTATTTGGTGTGTTGGCAATAAAATACAATATTAAAAACGTTGGTTTAGTTCGAAATAGTTCTTTACAAATTTTTATTGTAAACAAAGCAAATTTATTGACAAATTTCAAGTTGTTCCATATCTCAATCATTTTTCCTGGTGGTCGTACGCTGCGAAATGAAAATCATGTCGTGAAATATATGTACAACGAACCAGTTCATATTTCACTCTCAAATTTGGGTACTCACCTCTCCTTGAGATTTCCATAGCTCTGAATTAACGGGCAATTTTGTATAGAAATTTAATTTTCACTCGAACTGAGTACTAGGCTTTGGTTCTGAAGTGTGCCTTTGGATTTTTTTAAGTTGTGTTCAACAGAACAAAGCTTACTTTAAATTCTGTTCCGTTGTATGCCTAACTAATACTATACTTCTGCCCGTTCTCGTTCAATGGGAATTTCACCAATAGTCTATTTGCTTCAAAACTGGATATGTATCTCCCAAATACTCCTAGGTAAATATTTATACCTTCTCACACTACGCCGGATGGGGTATTTCCGACGCTTTTAAAATCTCAATTTTAAATTTCCAAATAATACTTGTCGTTAACAACTCCTCGGCAAACAATTTTTCGAGTTTAGCTATTTCAAAAGAATATGTCTTCAACAATTTGTTGTAAAATAACTCAGTTGAATTTATTATTCAAGTTAAAAGTTGAATTCAGTTACATAGGATATTCCTAGACAATTCTCTGTCTCTCAGGCTTAGTCTGTGTTTGAAAGAATGCATTTTTCTTGGAATTTTTTACTACAAATTTTGAATAATATGTCTCTGCACAGATGCAATAATGATGAGGTACATTTTCTTGTGCAGAGTAGTATATCTCAATAAATAAATAAATTGAGTGGCGCAACAGCTCGTGGAGAACCAGGGCCTAGTGACTTACAACTCTCAACCATTCCTGTGTGCGTGTTGTTGGCAGGAATGGAGGGGACCTACAGTTTTTTGCCGAGTCCGAACGGCTAAATGAGAAGGACTTTTTCATGACAATATACTTTTGGAGAATTTGTCAGTTCCTCGCAAGAGGGCAGATATCTCAATGCTCTAATATAGTTATTTACTTGCAACAGCACAATACAAGTTTTTAAGCTAAATTATTTCAATTATTTTTAAGTAAAACTTGAAAAAAAAACGGTGTTAAAAGTACAAATAATTTTTAGTCACATACATACATTTTAAGCGAAAACGTGGGGTGTATGCAATGGTAACCAGTATATGGAAAAAAGGAATGTAAACTGTAAAGAAAAGCTTTCGTTAAGCTAATTAACATTGGATGCATTATGTAACTAAGTAACTTTATTAATGCATCAATTTATCTATTGCATGTGGCCCACGTTTTTCATTTCATAGTGTTCTGTTGGTTGCTTTTTTTTTGCTTGAAGTTTTTTGTCTAACGTTTTTAAATAAATTGTAACCATCAAAGCCACTTCTATTTTATTTTTATTAATTAATTCATAACCTTTCTACCCAACGACAAATTATATATTGTCACAACTAATTAACGACTTACGAAAAGCTATAAAGTAATAAACAATTGACTAAACAAATTAATAAAAGTAATGAAACACCAAAAAAGAGACAAAATGAAACGAAAAGTGAATTTTTTGCAACGAATTAACGACTAATTAACAGCACATTATGAAGCAATAACAAATTATTATTAAATACCATTCAATATTCAGTGACGAGCAAAAGTGGACAAATGATTTCACTTATTTGTAAAAGTTGGTGCGAACTTTGCATTGTAGCCGAGAGGAAAAAATTTGTATTTTACAATTTTGTGTATTAGATAACACAAATCTTATTTTCTTTAATTAATTAAAAAACAAATATTATAATAAACTGAAAAAGAAATGTTAGTGCCAAAAGTGGTCAAGTCCATTTTTTCTGTGTATTGTAATATTTTTTTTTAAAGATTTAATTGGACAAAATAAGATTTGATTGAATACACAAAATTATCAAATAACATTTTTTTTCCTCTCGGCTTCGCACCAACTTCTTCAAATAAAAGAGAGCATTTGTCCATTTTTGCTCGTCACTGTATGTAAATAGTTTGAAACTCTAGAAAATCACAAAAATGAAACATAAAACACATTTTATGACCAAACTGAAACTTTCACAACCTATTATTGGCAAATTATCCACACATATAGTTTTCGATCGTCAAATTTCCGAGTAATAATTTGCCTGAAGCCGCAAATTGACTGTCGCAAACTTTTTGCATGAAAATATTCTCTTGCGGCAAATGTCTGTAAATTTTGCTCTTCTGTTCGTAGCCTTAGACAGTAATCTTTGTGATGAAGCATGCAATGAAAAATATGGGAAGAAAGCATACTTTCTATCGCTTGCCTAGGAAATATATACCTAAAGCTCCTATGATGGTCTCTATTAGTGATAGTGAATGCATGCTTTTGATTTATCACTAGTGGCAACCACAGGTAAAGTAAAAGTAGAAATCAATCGCCTGTTCAAAAATGTTGGGAATTTAATAATATAGCTTATGCGAGAATTAATTTATTTACACACAATAAAGGAATTAAACTTGATCCTTACAAAAATAAATAAATGAAAAGATAAATAAAAAGCGTGACACTTTAGTAGAATATATTCTTTATAAGTTTCACTTTATTTTTACATCACTCACAGCACAGCAATATTATTCATTTTATTTTGTAAAAATAACAACCAATTGATGGAAAATTCCATTTAAGCTTTTCCTCTACCATTATTACTCGTATGCAACGTAGATACCTACATGCTATAATGTTTTTTTTTAAATAAATTGAACCTTGCCCGTAAGAGGATTAAAAAGGATTTTAATTAACCAACCAGTGTTCTGTGTTTAATGGAACACAGTAAAGTCTCATTTAATATTTAAAAAAATAATCAGTTCACACATTGATATTTCTGTCTGTCCCTGAAGGGTTGCATATCGGGTGAATATGGAAAGTTAACACCGTTTCGGTATTTATTTTAAACGAAACAAACATCGTCATTAAATTCTTGTTATTTTGGATTGTATTTTTTTTTAATGCAGCTCAGCGTAAGACCCGTTAAAACGAGGTGATTTATAAATATTTGAATTCGTGAATTACTACCGCGAATTGGTTTACATTTAAATTGTTATTTAAATATTATATTGGCATTAAGTTTGGTATGGATTCCTTAAAAGTCAGTGTTCCCAGATTGGTGGTTTTTCCAACCAAAATGGTCGGAAAAAATGCCTTTGGTGGGAAAAATGGTGGGAAAATATTCATAGTGGGATTTATGGTGGGAAACTATTTCAATGGTCTCTTTTTTGGTGGGAAAACCCACAATTTTTTGACCTATAATGATTTGGCATAGAAACTTTAACAAATAATTTTGTTTGTGAATACCACACAAATGAGTTACCAAAAATCACTGATCTTGAAAAAATAAAAAAATATCTCAAAATTCATAAAAATCAATGGCTGACCAATTACTGAAACTTACTAGCTGACCTTTTACGACCTTTAAGTGATCTTTCAAGTGAGATGCCAACATTTTTTTTGTTACCTTGAAACGAAATTTAAAAATTCATAAGAAAAACTTTGGCTGACCAATTATTGAAAATAGTTGATATTATCATGATCTAGTGATCTTTCGGATCAGTATACATTTTTTGTGAATATTCCACAAATGAGGTGGCAAAAATCGTACGTGACCTTAAGAAACTTTAAGTCTTGATTACAAGTTTTCTAGGGCTGACTTATTTCTAGGACAAGTTAACTTTCTTCACCAATTACTGACCAATTAGATGAAATACTTTTTTTGCGAATATGAAGTACCAAGAGTGCAGATCCAACATTCTTCTTTTTTATATATAGGAAATATTTGTAGCAGAAAAGGTTATGGTGGTTTTTTTTTCCTTCCAGTACAAAAATGGTGGGATTTTTTTTGGAATTTGGTGGGATTCTAGAAATCTCGTCTGGCATCACTGTTAAAAGTGCTGAGGAAGCCACGCGCTTCAAGGAAATCATTCAATGTTTGCTTTTGATTGATAACACTCATTCACAGTTATTGTAACCACACTCTAGCTTGACATGGAGTAAGTGGAACAGACAGGTGCCATTCGTCTATTATTTGTGTCAGTAGCGTTACATCTTTTTTTTTGTGACTCAAAATGAAAAGTTAAAATTTATTGAATGGAATCTTTTACTTGCATTTAATATTTCTGCAATATTTTAAGATAAGATATTGCACTATTATGTATTAGAAAAAAATTCAGGAATACAAATTTTATTTTAGAAATAAGATTGTTTAAAAAAATGCAAAAACAAATAATATCAGTCTAAAATTTAGATTTGAGCCGTTTCGTTCAAGAACTTTCCATACATTTTGAGCTTAACCGGAGAAATAATATGCTGGGGAAGTTTTCAGTTTTCATAGATCGACTCTGTAGAAACTGTAACTACCAACGGAATAAAACGCTTTGACATCTAAAAAAAACTCAAATTTTTTCACTCTATGTATTTCTTAAGCTTCGAACATCAAGAGAGAAAGTAGGGAGATTTAAGGTGTACAGAAAAAATATAAAAACAGAAAATTGAACTATGGCATTTCCACTTTCAAAACACTTATGCTCCATAATATTTTTTGGCTTACCTTTTAAGAATCTTGAGCTAAATACTAAAGATAAAATCCAGATTAGGAAAGTATTGGAAAATAGTTTTTCAAAACTGATTTTGTACCTACAAAAAATAAAATAAAAGCGGTACCTTTTACCTTTACGTTTCGGGATATAAAGTGCTAAGAGTGAGTACGTGTAATTTTAAGTGTGAAAAAACAAAGAAAGAAAGTTTCATCTTTTCATTTGTTTCTTTTTAAAGTTATTTGTTCTTAAACCATCAGAGACGTTGGGTCATAAGTAAAATGGCAGAAATGTACTGTTAATCCACTTAGATGTGTTATGATTCTTCCTATCAGTTTTGAATTTATAACCTGAAATTCAACATGAGATTCCAATAATCCTATATTAAATGTGATCTTATGGGTTATGGCACAGTTAGGTGATAAGAAACTAGGCATAAGAAATTCAAAGTAGTTTATAGAGCTCTCATATTTCATCTTAAAATAAATCATTGTTTCTCTATTGCATTCTCCTTCTCTTCGAAACATTTAAGTTTTTTCCATACCTAAATCACCTTGAACTTTTATGAGTTTGTACATATCTTGAATATATTTACATATCACTGACGACGTCTACTGACGTCCTAAGAAAAAGGACGTAAGCGCCAAAATTCGAAAATTGGGTTAGTACCATAATTTGAAACGTTAAATAGTTTATTATTACTGTGTGAAGTTTGAAAATCATATTTTCAACTGAAAATGGTTAAAAATCACACACGCAAATTTCATTGCAAGTTTCAAGCAAGTTGCTTATGTGCCTTTACTAACCTTAAGAGTGGCAAATTAATGATTTGGGGATGCTAAATTCAATGGTACTGTTTTTTTCTACTTCAAACAGGGGCTTCACAATTTTGGTCAGAACATAGTCCCAAATTTCATAATTAAGGAAAAGGTAGTCGAAGTCAGGAACTGAGTCAAGTTTATGTTTAAACAAACCTTAAGATAATGGCTGAATGTATACCTACTTTCATAAAAAAAATGACTCGAATACTGATTTGTACAAAATTTAAAGAAGATAGTCCCA
This sequence comes from Dasysyrphus tricinctus, assembly GCA_963921185.1. Lineage (NCBI taxonomy): Eukaryota > Metazoa > Arthropoda > Insecta > Diptera > Syrphidae > Dasysyrphus > Dasysyrphus tricinctus. The sequence continues at coordinate 300,103,213 of OY992530.1, forward strand.
AATGTTGAAAATTGTTCCCAGAGGGTCAGAACAAATTTTAGAATTTAAATATTATCTGTAGTCAACCCAGAACCTAAGACCAGAAATCGCCCCTGATAAACGAATGGAATGGAAATCTGAGTTCTGGTTATCACCTGAGTTAGATGGTAAATTTTTTTTTTTTTTTATGTTCTAATTTTGGTTTTAAGCGCCATCAATCAGAAATTTTGAAAATACATTTTTGATATACATAGCTTCTATACTGCTTTTTTTCAATTGAATAAAGATATTAACAAGATAAAGTAGATCTATAGCTACCTACCAACATAGAAACGTCAACATTAAAAACTTATATTTTAAACCAATTAACACACGGCTTGCTCCAAGTGCAATTTGGTTACTTCAAATTTTGAAAGCATTGTTTTTCAAAAGACTTATTATATTCAAGGTGAAAGGCCTCGGCATCGTTGTTCTGCCTCAGAACGGAATCCAGCCCTGATATACTTCCCCACTGGATAAACCACAATAATTCTTATCATCCCCACACACCCAACGAAAATACAATAATTCAAAGTCGTCACACACAAAAGGCTCATACTGTCTCGAAATGTAAACTCATTTTTAGTTTTTATTCAACGCAACAAAAGACAACAAACACAAATGTTGCTGCTATCATTATTGCTAAGTTTTTTTCCAATTTATCCCGCATTACAAATTTCTTCTTGCATTAAATATGAAACCTATATAGCTACCCAATACAAAATAGCACCATTGAATTTCCGGGATTCATTTTTAAATAAATTTTTAAAATTTTTTGTATTGAAAATTATTTTTAGGCCCAATCTGATCGAATCTGAAAAAAAATATTACAATTTTGACGCCTGGAATTTTCAAAATTTAGGTCAACTACTTCAAAAGTTTAAAAATAATCTAAAGTAATAGTTTTAATAATGTTGATATTTTTTCTGGTTGCATTATTTAAATCTGACTTGACTACCAACAACTGAGATCTCCTACTATGCATGTGATTAAAAGCAAAGGATTGCAATCACACAAATTATGATATTGTGAAAAGCGAGATTTTGTTATTTCGAGATTTCGAGTTCGAAATTTTAATTTGTAAATTTCGGAATCAAGCAAAAATGAAATTATATTCATATTTGTTCTCTTTTTTCAATAAAAACAAATGCATGCATCGTCGTGTAGGTTCGATATGGTCGAAAACTTTTAAACACTGCTTATTTTACATGCAAGGATTAAGTTGACCCCAATGTAGCATTTATGTCATTTCAGAGATATATATGTATGCGTCATCTACGGCTTCGAATTAAAAAAAAAATAAGTTCACAAAATCTTCAAAGACAGAATATAAATTTATCGAAAATATTTTTTAAAAAGTTCATGGTAATACAAAATTCGTGCTTATTTTTATTATTAATTAGAATTTTTCGAGATTTCTAGTTTTTTTTCTTTTTAGTATTGATGTCGATTTGGATTGTTGTGAATATGTTTTTATTTTTGAAATACTTTTTTGTTTGATTCTATAAAGGAGAATGGGTGTTTCGTCCCATTTATTGTAACACTTTTTGATCCATGTCAATGGAAAGGTCTCAATGAGTGTTATTAGTTTTTGTGTCGGCATAAGTCTGTATCTCGTGCAGGGAAAATGTTATAGTCCAAAAACTTTTGCTTAATACAACAATAAGTAGCACTCATTGAGACCTTTCCAATCCTGTAGGTTAGAAGGTGTTACAACACTTGGGACGCAACTTGTGCAGAGAAAGAGTTATAGGGAAGTGCAACAGTTATTTTATGGGCAATTCCACTTTCCTTGCACAAGATACAGACTTATGCCCACGCTAGAAAAAATAGCACTCATTGAGACCTTTCCATTGATATAGGTCAGAAGGTTTTACAACCCTTGGGACGCAACTGATCCACAGAAAGAGTTATAGTGAAGTGTAACAGTGACTATGAGCTTTAACACTTTACCTTCATGAAATACAGACTTATGCTAACAGAACAAAATATAGCACTCATTAAGATCTTTCCAATGATTACTTCATTTGAGGCGCAATTTGTTCCGGTATGGAGTTATAAAGGGTTTTTCAAAAGTAGAGCGACAGGGACAGCAAACGACGCCATATTTCTTGCCGCTCTTTTGACGTTTCTCTTCAGTAAGGTTTGCCATTTCATGATGGAAAGATATACGAGCCAACAACGAGTCGAAATTATTAAAATTTACTACCGAAATTCGGAGTCAGTGGCCTCAACGTTAAGAGCGCTACGCATCTTCAGCGATGAGGCTCATTTCTGGCTGAATGGTTTCGTCAATAAAACAAAATATGCGGTATTGGTCAGGCAGCAATCCACACGTACACCATGAGTCATCATTCCATCCCGAAAAAATTACGGTTTGGTGTGGTTTATGGGCCGGTGGCGTCTCAAGACCGGCACGTTATTGTGAATGGAGATCGCTAACGTTCAATGATAACCGAATATTTTTGGCCCCAATTGGATGATATGGACTTGGAGGACATGTGGTTCCAACAAGATGGCCGGCGCCACAAGCCACACAGCGAATGTCTCAATCAATTTATTGGAAACCAAGTTTGGAGAACGTGTTATCTCACGAAATGGTCCAGTCGCTTGGCCGCCTCGGTCGTGCGATTTGACGCCGTTAGACTATTTCCTGTAGGGCTACGTCAAGTCTATGGTCTATGCCAACAAGCCAGCAACGATTGATGAACTTCGTATGAATATCGAACGTGAAATTGCAGCAGTATCGGCCGATGTATGCTTGAAAACCGTCGAAAATTGGGTTCAGCGTCTGGACTTCTGCAAGCGTTCCCGTGGTGGCCATGCAAAAGAAATCGAGTTCCATACATAATGGCATCAAACGTACTTTCACAGAAATAAAAAATTTCATTGATATCCAAATCGTTTTTGTTTTATTTAAAAAAAACTTTTGTAGCGCTCTTATTGAAAAACCCGATAGTTAAGTGCAACAGTTGTTGGCCTATAACTCTTTCCATGACGAGATACAGAATTATGCTTTTACAACAAAAAATAAAACTCATTGATACCTTTCTAAGGATATAGATTATAAAGTGTTACAACGATAACGGTAACTTATACAATTATGGTCATTCTTCTCTTCAAAAAGATTTTTTTGTTTTCCTCATGGTTTATGTTTTGACTATGTCGATCGAACCTTCTTTCTTTTAAATGCATTACGAAATTGTTGGGGCCATTGGAAATTTTCCTTGAAAGGATTATCTATATCATTGATTACCACAATTAAAAACGCGGCCAACCTTTTTAGTGTGAGAAATTAGACCACCAAAAATAATTTTTACTAGTTTGAAGAACTTTTTTGTACTCGTATGTGTATTCTAATTTAATAAATTATTGTTAAAATATAAAGAATGAAGTAATCTTGTTAATAAAGGCTTGATGAAGGGTATAACCATACCCGAAACGTTGCAAAACAAGTAAACTTTTTCAATTTTCAACTTTGACCTAAGAGCCTGGATATAAGAAGAAACGTTATTTATAAAGAAAGGTCCCTTAAATCTTCGAAGAATTAAATAATTTTATCCAATTTAAATGTGAACTTGACCCTGCGTCATTACCAAATACTTCTAAAAACATTCATTTATTTTTAATCTATGCTCGGAAAAATATAAGTGACACCAGGTATAACTAATCCAGATGCTGGCCCATGTCCCATGTACGCCACTGATTTTTGCCACTTTCCCTAAACTATATGATCCTGGTTATTCTACCTTTCTGAACACATTCAGTCTTCTACATATGCACATAGTTAGATAGAAACAATACTAAACCGCAGGCATAGCATACATTTCTACTTCGAGGTTTTTATCTTCAACACCCAGGATGCACCACAAGCCCCAATGTGGTTTACACAGTGAGATATGTACTAAGCATTAAGGACAACTTTAGTGAACGTGAAATAGGCAAGAGTCCAGGAATACCACCTCTATTCCACTCTGTTTGCTTATTTGTATTTGGTATATGAGTCTATATAGAGCATATGCAAAAACAAAAGGTGATGGATTGGTAGAAGAGGATAACGAAAACGTTAATTCCTCGACGAAACATGACAGTGGCAGTGAGTGGTAGAACCAAAGCCAGGATACGACAAATTGCAAACCAGTGGAAACAAAGTGATTTGTTCCCTGTTAAGCATTTATTAACCTTACACTATATGACTAAAGTGAACCAACTGGAGTCGATATATAATAGCATAGCGGGAAGTACATAAATGCAATCTGTATCTATATGCGTTGTTTATCTAGGACATGCAGCAGAAGAACGGGATGTGTATTTGGTTAAACTTGATTTATGTGTATAGCTTTAGTTTTGAGTTCTATAGTAGGTATGTGTTAGTTTTGAAAGTACAATAGCAACTTTTGATACCTAATTTAAATTGAGACGAAGTGATATTTAGGAGATTTTTAATTTTTAAACTTAGTTATGTGCAACTTTGAATCATTCTATGGGAGTTGGCGGGTGTATCACAAAAATCCAAAGACTTAAGGTGTCATCAAATTTCCCAGGAAATTAAAAAAGTGCAATAGGATGTTATTTTAAGGAAACCGTTTTTTTATGAAAAAGAGTCTTAGATTTGTTGGGGGGAAATGAGGAAAACCCGGTTTCTTATAGGTTCCTCGAAAATTTTTGTTCAAGATAGTTACAGGGGAAATTGATCTGTAATATGTTTAAGATAATCATATGACATAATATTGTACGGTTATTTGGAGACTTTTGACTTTCCCTGTATTCTAACGATAGTTCCATGTCGATGTTAGTAGGTCAAATTGCGTTTTTCTAATGGCCACGTAATGTGAATTTCACCGGGTTAAATCAAAACTCCATTCTTTTCAGACCAAAAGCTGATCGGGATTAATTTTATCTGCGTAGTCTTCTAACAAACGAAGGGGTCAGCTTCTATAAATTTTGACATCATCAGCGTACTTTTGTTTGGAAGAGGATACTATGGAGGAAGTTTCATTAACATAACTGGGGCTGGCTGGTATCGGAAACCGAGACGATACCGAGCTTGTTGGACCGAGAGTTACAGATAATTAAGAAGTATCGTTTGGTATCGGAAAAAATGGATTTTCTAATACAGTAGGATCTCGGTAGTTCGACACCCGGCAGTTCGAGTGATCCATTAATTGGAACAGGTATTTCTTTTTTCAGATTAAGTAACTTGTAATTCGGACACTGGCCAAAATTGGAATTTTAATTTTCCGTTTTTTTTTTGGTGACATTTAAAAAATTTTCCTAGAAATATAAGGGGAAAACGTTTCTAGAAGAAAGGTGCGTTGGTTTTAGTACAGTAGGTTGTGAGTAAAAAAAAAAGAAATCTACAAAAATTGTTAAAAAAAAATGAAGCAAACGAAAATGTCAAATTTATTTACAACTTTGAAGAACCTGAACTTTATTTCACCCTTATCAGACATTTTCAAGCCATAAAAATTTTTGTTCTTTATTTAATTCTTTTTATGTTGAACTTATTTATTTATTTAATGTTACCTTCAAATAAGCAAAACAGAAGGTAACATTTTCGTTCTTCTTTCCACCAAAAAAAAAAATCTGTAAACTTTAAAACACTCTATACTGCTTCCTTAGCCGAAATATTGACTACTAAAAAGGTCCCAGTAATTCGCACACCTCCGTGGTTCAAATTAGGGTCGGTCTCTAATAGTTCAAATTACCGAGGTCCTACTGTATTATTATTAGTTTATTTCGAGCACAAACAAACAATTCTTGTAATTTGTTTCACGTAAACGGCTCTAACGATTTGAATGACATTTTTAAAGTTTTTTCTCTTTAGCAGCGAAGGCTTAGACAAAGATTTTAGCTACAACCTCCCACTGCCACGTCCTCTTTTATGGGTGGTTTCTCTAAGACCAATGATTTAAATGAAATTCTCAGACTTCAGATTTTAAGCTGGAGAAAGTGACACACAAGTAAAAAGAAAATTAATTTTTGGATTTACCACACATTCAAATGTAAAATTAATTATTGTACTTTGTTTTCCGGTGATCTTATGACCATAAGTAAAAATTTATTCATCGGATACGTAGTTGGAACTTCTTCTTAGACAGTATTAAGTACGGCCTTAAGAAATGTTAAGTCAGCAAAAAAAAAACTCTAGTTGCATTAGGTATGCAGGTAAAATGATTTTTTTATTAAATCTTTAAAATAACAAGAGAGTTCACCTACAAGATCAAGAACACAGAACCAATTCGTGCATTTTATTTTTGTTTGTGTTTGAGCCCTTAGTACCTCGTTGCATAATGGTAAGTGCGTTGGACTGTCATGACCAAGGTCTGGATTCAAATTCCCAGCCGCTGCCACCTAAAACAGAAATTTTTTCTGTGGTACTGCGAGGAACTGATGAATCCTCCAAGAGTATACTTGTCATGAATAAGTGCTTCTCATTTAGTTGTTCGGACTCGGCAAAAAACTGTATAGGTCCCCTCCATACCTGCCATACCAATTCCGATACCGAGACCGAGTTATACGAGACTGAGATCGATACTGAGACCATACGGAGATTTTTCGATTTTGACGATACCGAGACGATACTTGCAATAGTATCGTTTGGTTTGGTATAGTGGTCGACCCTAATCATAATATTGAGAACAATAGAGGTCCAAGATTAGAGCCTTTATACAGATGGTTGAAAGTTTCACGGCCTCATGAGAAAGCTTGTATTCTGGACTTCAAATAAGATGTCATGCGTTTGCTGCATACGTTGAAAAACCATATTGCATTGAAGGATTATTACAAAGCTTGGTGTTGTCAGCTGTCTCGAAATCCTTCGAAAAGTCCATCGAAACTTAAAAAGTTATTTGGTCTTCATCGGGGTACTCTCTGTCCACAATGAAGCAATAACTATACAGAGATGCAACTATGGTGCTATCTAGACCCAGATTGCATTGAAGAATGCCAATTATTGGTGTTGATGTAGTTAAGTTGATTTGTCTTTGAAGTACCCTCTCAAATACCTTCAATAAATAGAAGTATAGCAAGGGGTCTTTAATCTTTACTGATTAGTTTTAATTTTTTGTTTTCCACTGAAGAGGGTATAAACTTGTGGTTGAATGAATGAATGAAAAATTTGGAGTATAAGTGCACTGTGACCAATTGACCATTACGAAATTATGAAGTAACTCCTCCAAATTTATTTCTTTGAGGATTTGGAGTATTTTGAGAGAGGGTAGTTTGCTCTCTTCTATTTGGTAATTTCCCGGTCTAGTTTCTAGGCCAAAAACGTGGAGGTGTCTCCTTAGCTTGATGTGGCCTGTGGGGAGTTCTGTTATTATTCTAAGTTTCGTTCTATTTAAGCTGAAGTAAGACTGAAATCGTTCTTGGTTGCAATAATTCCCATGTAGAGCTTTGGCCTGCCTCAGCGTAGGGAGTTCGTTCCAGATTTTTGTATCTTTTCTCCTCCTCTACTATTTTGATTTTATGTTTTATCACGTTTTCTCATATTCTGCAATAACTTAGGGGTGTCATTGCCCCTTATTTTCGCTTAGGAGTCTGTTTCTTCGTTGCCCTGTATACCAACGTGTCCCAGGTACTTATACCCAATGAAGTTTTGGTAGGTGATTGTTACTATTTCCTACAAAAAAAAAAATTATAAACTTTTTAAACCAACCATTTTGATAGGAAATCGTCAAATTTGGCTGACTTTCTGAGTTATACCAAATATCTTTTATGTATTTCCCTCATTTTTGGTACATTCAATAGCCCATATTTACAATTTCATACAATATTGACAGATAGTGAAGAAAATGCTTTGGTGAAATAACCAAGGGAGGCATCACTTTTCCTAGATACAGAAGCAAGAACGTAATTTGGAAATGCGTTTTTAAATTAAAAAAATGAATAGAATTTTATTTTCAAAATTTTCAATTTCTATATGGGAAGCACTTATTCATAACAAGTATACTCTTGGAGGATTTGTCAGTTCCTCATCGGAAAAACTATTTCTGCTTTTAGTTGGCAGCGGTTGGGAATCGAATCCAGACCTTGGGCATGACATTCCAACGCACTAACCATTATACCACGAGGAGTTGCCCCTATACTTACGTTGTATCAAATTTGTATTGAATTGTTTCTCTTATGCAATTAATGCCCTTAGTTATTATTTTCAAGTTTTTGAAAATTGCAAAAATATATTATCTTAATAATCAACTAATGGGAACTTCACCACAATACTTGAGTACCCACTCCTGCCTTGATTATTTGAATATAAAAATAAAAAACCAGAACCACCACCAACAAATTAAAATAAATCCCTTAATTGAATGAAACCTAACTTTTTACCATTTTCAATTATTATTCTGAAAAAAGAACCGCATTTTAAAATAATATTAAAAAAATAAACAATTCAAAATCAAGAGTCAAAACATGCTGTTGTCAGTAGTCAGTCTCTGCACACAAATATTAAGTACATTCATAAAATAATTCAAGTGAAGCATCACTTGAAATCATTTCGTAAATGGAATTGATGATGCACGTGCAGTATTTTGCGCATTCCATTATAATTTCTGAGTGGAATTACTAACATGAACTGAAAAGTGCCACTGGCAGCTTTGGGTCACATACTCGCATTTATCGTATGCATCAGTATTATTCGTCCTTTTTGAAGAGTTGAGGCTGATGGTGTATTGAGTATGTGAGCAATGACCCTGCAGCAGATGGTTTTGCTATTGCAGCTGATGTTTTTGTGACATCCTATCTATAGTAAAGTTTGATGTACCTTTATTAAATATGATATTAAACATATTATAATATACCGATCTAGTGTAGGAGCTGCAGGATATTTTTCTTAAAAAGAAGTAAGATACAGAATTTTATTCGTAGAATATGTTAGTTTAATCCCCAAGTTATTAATTATAGTCCAGTAAAAAGAATCTTCAGCGAATGTTTCAAAAATGATTTTAGGTGAATATAATATTGTAGAGAATAGTAATAACACGTTTGGTATGAGGTTCGTTTGTTGACTGCTGGGCATTGATCAAACATAATATCGATACCTTCCCGTAAGAATGTATTAAGCGACATTTTAAAAATTTTAAAGGCATCGAAAAAAAGTCTGGTCCAGTTATTTGTAAATGAATTTAGAGGATTACAAAGATTTGGAACGGAATTTTCAACTCAAAATGCTTCTAAAAATCTGTTAATTACTACACAATACCTAAATAAATAACTGAAAAAGAGGTTTTTTAAAATTTTAATTTAAAATTTTTAAAATGTCGCTTAATACATTCTTACGGGAAGGTATCGATATTATGCATCCATACTTTCAAAGTTGGTATGCACTGGCAAGATGCAAGCTCAGCACATATAACAACTCGTGTGTATCTGATACACCTGGAGAACCATTAGTAGGAATTGTTCCCAAGATGTAATTGAATGCTGTTTTGGGGGTTTTATGTTAGTTGCCAGGGAATTGAGGTTGGCCTTGATTCCCACGACAAATAATGATGAGGTTGTCATTACACCTTTCCCCTTTTGAAGTTTAATTTTAGTTGATAAAATTATGCTTGACCAATACCTTTAAGCCTCTTTTATTATAAAAAAAAATTATCAAAATATTACATTTTTCATTTTATATAAATGTATTAAAATATAAGAATATAATTGGTTGTAATTATTTACTTTTTGTTTTATTATGAACATGCATGCTCATAACTATCTTTATTTATACACATAAATCAATTAAAGCTAGTTAACGAAATTTTTATCAAAAAGCATATACATATATAGAATAAACTATTTTTATTAATTTTTTTTTTTAATAACAATGTTTAATATTAAGTTTTTTGTGGTTACTATTATTTATATTTTTTTTTATATATAAAGTATATGCGTATTAAAATTTAGAATATGTATAACTATTAAAATTTAAAAAAATTCTTAGCTAAAAATATATTTTTTATAATAATTATGATTTTATTTGATATAATATATTCTACAACACACTTATTCAAGGTGAATAAATGAAATTTCTCGCACATGAGACCATAACTTAAATCGTTTTGGTTGGCTTTTATTTTTATTACAATACATTATAATTTTCGTAGTCTATTTTTATGTACTTTAAGGAATTTGTTGTCATTTCCTAATAGCGTGCAGTTGTTGTTTTCAATGTTGGTTACTGTATAAGGGCCTTTAAAAAGATTTTCTAATTTATGGTCTGCATTGTTCTCAAGTAATACCATGTCATTAATTTTTATTTCTATGGGTCTTGAGGTTTTATCATACTCTTCTTTTTGGGTTGTTTTGGATTTTTGAATAATTTGCTGCGCTCTCTGGTGAGCCATTTGTAATCTGTACTTAATTTCTTTTTCATACGAATCAATATTATACAATGGATCTTTGACGCTTTCAGAGAGAAAGTTCAGAGCTGTTGGTATTTTTCCAAATATCAGTTCAAATGGGCTATAACCGTGCACGGTAGAAGGTGTTGTGTTATAACAATACGTAAAGTATTTTATCCACTCATCCCAATCGGTTCTGTTGAGGGACCTTTCAATTGTTCCTAAGGTTTGGTGGTGATACGCTGTGGAAGTTGATTGATCTATGTTCAGGAGCTTGTATAGCTCCTTTAGAGTCTGATTTCTATATTCAGACCCCATATCAGTAATGATTTTTTTCATCGGGCCATAAACTAGAACACAATTTTCAAAAATAGCTTTGGCTATTGTTTTGGCTGATTTATCCGATATAGGTATGGAGATTAAATATTTTGATAAGTCACATATGATAGTTACTGCGTATTGGTTACCAAAGTTAGATCGGGCTAACGGACCAATGCACTGTGGTTCCACAGTAGGCCATAATTCGAAAAAAAAATTATTACAGTTTCTTCCAAAAACCTTTTAAATCAGCTTAGAAAAACCAAAACTCAATATAAGTAATAAAAAAATTATATTTTTCGTCAATACCGTTAGATATTTGTTTGTAAAGTGATCACTTCGTACAAACATATAGCATTTCAGTTTTAGTTCATTAAAATAAGGGCGACTGCAATTAGTTTTTGCTGTTGGTAGCATTGTCTGTGAATTGTTTTGTTTTCTTGGAGGTATTATTAGATAGTGAGCCTTCCATTATGCATTTTTTTGAGCCGCTATACGAATAAATATAAGAATGGTGTGGCTGCGAAATTGGGCTTTAAAAAAACTTAAATAAAACTGCGATCTGTGTTTTCTTTTAAGCTTTTAACTGTTACGCCCCGCTACGCCCCCAAAAAATTATATACTGCAGGAAAGGTACATTTATCTACTTTTAAGTTTAAGTTGATTTAGCTGCGGAAGCTTGCGGATGCACTTTTTATTGAACTTTAAAGGGCCCTACCTCTAACTGCTTTTATTTCAGAATCTGTCTGAGTATGTCCATTTACTAATATATTTGGTCCTTCAGCATGGGTTATAGTTTGTGGAATTAAAAGTAATAAGTCCTCTTCCTAAATTAAACCTTAAAACAGTCTTTATGAGTCCTTAAATGCTGTCTCAAATGAAAATTATACCGCGATTACGATTAAAATACGAGTAGATTTTTGGAACAGATTTTGTCAAAATATATTTACGTTTGCCTTAAAGTGTTCAAAAATAATTAAGAGCTGATATTATCATAATTTTTTTTTGTGAAATAAATAAAATTTAGGAGTGAAAACCCTTCATGAAATATGATAATTTTATGTATGTAAATTAAGAATCCACATAATCAAAGAAGATCTTTTTTCTGCAATGCACTGTGGTTCCACCGCCACCGTAGGCCATAATCCCAAAAATTAATTGTAACGGTTGTTATAAAATGACATTTAAATAAACTTAGAATATACCAAACTAATTATAAATGAGAAAAAAATAATGCACTTAAGTAATACCGTTAGATTCTTATCTTCAAAGTGATCACTTTGCAAAAACATGGCATTTGAGGTTTAGTGGCCCAAGAGTAAGCGTGCTTGCATTTATTTATTATTTTTACTTTGATATTTTGTGAATTTTTTTTTGTGATGGAAATATTAGTTGAAGGTGACTTCCGTTATATATTTTTTGTGATCCATTATTAAATTGTATATAAAATGAGGTTTAAATAAAATTAAACTTAGGTTGTGTTCTGTGTTTTGATTTAATCTT